>JBBHAA010000397.1:4265000-4406550 GCA_037953035.1 Aquarana catesbeiana
GAATCTCCCTCCCCAATTTATTCTCCCTCTTAGACTCCTTCGCCTCATTCTCAGGCCTTTCAGTTAACCCGGCAAAATCGAAAGCAATGTCCATCAACCTTCGGGCCCCGGAACTAGAATCCCTGCAATCGCATTCTCATTTCAGTGGTTAACCTCACTACCACATACCATACCAACCTTAGCTTTGAAGCAGTTAAAAATTGTGTGAATGATATCATGGTAAATGAGAAAATTACGGCCATATTGTTAGACACGCATGATAAGTTCCTCAGGATATGGCAACCCTGGGTGACCCATAACCGTCCATCAAGTTTTGACCTAACGCTTCTTTCCCTATAATGAGCCTCTGCTCCCCCCATCCCAGGGTCCTCCCCTCCTTTCCCACCCCCCCTCTTCTCCCACTTTCAATTTCTCTTTCCTTCTTCTTATTCAGGCCTTTGGGCTTCAGTCTACAGAGTTTGGATATTTAAGGTAACAAAAAAAAATAAAAAAATTATTCCATACAAAGGTACGTTATCTTCTTTGAAGTTAATCAATTTAATCTGATTTTATTTCTGGTTCCTTTTTCTTTTTTTCTTTTTTTATTAATGCAATGTTACGTATTACAATAACATCTCACTATGCATCCTTTAAATGTTTATGAGTGTTTGCAAACATAATTTTCTGTGTTTGCAGTTTACCGTTATGCTAGGAAACACGAGATGAAGACTCTCCTTAGTATGTAGCCTGGCCTCGGCCTTGAGCTACCTGAGACCAGGTTTAAATTCTTGAATGTCAATTCTATCTGCCGGACTACGGCAGCTTTATACCTGCTAATTCATGATGTATCCATCACTGTTTTGTACTATTCTGTTGATATATATTTTCAATAAAACTCTTTGTACAAGAAAAAGTGTTATCAGAAGTAGTTTGTAGGTACAGAGTGCCAGAATCCACAGAGAGAAACAGAGGAAATTCATTTTTATAGGTGAGTCCTTACTAGAAGTTTTGAGGTTGTATTTTTACACTCACTACTGTCTACAATGTAGTGGAAAAAGTAGAGTAAGAAACTAGAAAACTTTTCCCTGAATGTTTTCTTATATTTCATCAAGCCCCTAAGGGGATGTTGGACTCTCTCCCTATGGGATTTTGTTTGGGAATGTGTTACTCACTTGCTTATATTTTGTCTCAGCAGCTGAAGTCCTCCATTTGGATCTCACAGAGAATGTTGCTGATCTTTTAAGGTTTTTGACAAACTCATTTATGTGTTTTTTCCCCAATTCCAGATCCTAAAAGTTTGGAAGGGTCTAAAACTAAAGCCTGGTGACTTGTATATATATATATATATATATATATATATATATATATATATATATATATATATATATATATATATATAAAAGGAAATGTTTGGAGACCCAATACAGCATCTATTTCATGAACAGTTGTGCAAAACTTGAAGGAGAAGTCACCTGGATCCACACCAGACACTGCAAAAATTACTAAATTAAAGAAATCTCTGTGTTTGATTTGTTTCCTTCTTGGAATCACAGTCTAGGGTACTATTTATTCAAATACTTTAATTGTAAGATATCTATCTATCTATCTATCTATCTATCTATCTATCTATCTATCTATCTATCTATCTATCTATCTATCTATCTATCTATCTATCTATCTATATATACATATATAGATAGATAGATAGATAGATAGATAGATAGATAGATAGATAGATAGATAGATAGATAGATAGATAGATAGATAGATAGATCTATATATCTATATAGATATATAGATATATATATATATATATATATAATGTGATTTGAAAAGTAGTTTAGCCATGTTGAAGTCATGTTTGTCTTTTGTACGTCTTCCATTTTATGTAGAATTGTCTGTGTTTACATATGTTGATAAGTCAGCATGCCAACAATTCAGCTAGAAGGCCATTCTGGCCACAGGAGTGTACAGCCAGTACTCTGTAAATATGTCTTATCAATCATTTGTTTTTCACAATGAAAAGTCATTTTGTAACAAAAAAAGCTGCTCAGCTATTATTTTCTCCACAATGGATTTTTTTGCCTCTCCACCAGTGAAGGTTCCAGGTTAAAGGTAATAGCAGGTATGGGTAGCGATCAAAATATTGATCAAAAGAGAGGAGACTTTAAAGGAAATTTGTAAGTTCTGTATATAATTGTATTCTATTTTATATGTATTGCACACTGTCCTCACTTTGCACACGGCACTAGTAATGTTTTCATTACATGTTTGCATTCTTTTGAGTCCTGATTAGAATTAGTCTGCCTATGTTACGCCCCTTGTTACCATAAAAGTACAATTGTAATATCAATGTGATACCTACGTAATCATGTGTATAAAAACCTTCAATTGCGTCATAATAAAGCAGAACAGTTGTTTGGAAAGATGTGGATTATATCTTTTGTGTCTGTTCCCTACTGCAGTAGTTATTAATTTGGAACCACTAATCAATATGAGGATAGGAGTTGTCTATCTATAAAATGTCCAGGTCGATAGAAGTGGGCCACTGCACACGCTTGTAAGGTTATTGGTCAGGATGCAATCCATTAAAAAAAAATTATGAAGCAGGTACTAGGTGCACTCAATGCGATTTACAAGAGGAGGAATTTTGCAAAATAGTTTAATCAAGGTCAATATTTTAGCACGGCGCAGCGTGGTGGGGCAGGAGAGCAGGGGGAACAGAGGTGGGCCAGAAGAGCAGGGGGTACAGAGGGGAGACAGATGTGCAGGAGGTACTTTAGTGGGGCAGATGAGAAAGCGGGTTACAGTGGTGGGGCAGATGAGCAGATGGGTTCAGTGTTAGTGTCACCAGCACACCAGGATCTCCAGAATCGGGTCCCAAACTTTAATCACATAGTATCAAAAAAATAAATAGAAGTGATGGTTAGGAGCCATGCAGGACCCCTTCATCAGGCATGTGACAAATTGTGATACAAACAGTCCACTATTTAAAGAACCATTCACCAATCAGTGTATAGGAACCAACCCTGAGCCCGTCCCCTGACATCCAATGACATCATATCCCGTCCATAAAACTGTGTGTTTGCTTCCTATTTACATAAAACAGCCATCAGGCTGTCATAACTACTTTGGCCAGAGTGGATCAGTGTACTAATATTCTGTTCATACTAAAATGAACCTCATTACTCAGAGAATTAACCTGCAATTACAGCCTCATCAAACGTGTCTGTTCCTTTCCTTAATTGTGTACTTCCACCTGGCTGTTTATTACCGTTGCTAGGTGACCATTAGGGGCTTGCCTTCCTACTCCAATCCAGGGACACGCTATGCACATGCAACCTAGGGGATCAATATGTCAGTGCAGACAGTAGCGGTCTGCAATTAGACAGGGAGCACACTGGGGCTAAGTGAAAAGAAGTAGGAAAAAAAAAGTGAAAACCGAGTGTGAAAGTTAGTCGTGGCCGCTGCACCTCGAAGATATGGAAAGTGAAAAAAAGCCGAAAATTTAAATAAAATTACCAATGAGCAGGGTACATTACATACATCATTATTTGCAAAACCAACTGACAGGAACACGTTGCACACCCAAAACATCTCCGTGATAGCCTTTCCTCACTGATTGGTGAATGGTTCTTTAAATAGTGGACTGTTTGTATCACAATTTGTCACATGCCTGATGAAGGGGTCCCGCATGGCTCAGAAACGTCACTTCTATTTATTTTTTGATACTATGTGATTAAAGTTTTGGACCGATTTTGGAGATCCTGAAAAATGGTGAGCCGCCAACACTCCACTAGACACAAAATGCAAAGGAATAAAACCAAATAGTGTAGTCCTCATAAACCAAATAAAATGCACACAATAAGTGAATGAGTGTAAACAAAAAGTGCATTGGTGAAGTTACCCCCTCACCAATGCCTGTTTGACACATGCTATATGGTACATGTGCCCATCCCATCTGGTAAGCATGCCAACCTTACTTTTGATGATTGCAATTTGAGATCAAGTTCTTTTCACTTATTATCAAGATTTTTTCTACCATCAAGTCTTTTCACTTTCAACAATTTTATATAGACTTTTTTTTATCATTTATTTTATTTTTCACCATCATTTTTGTCACCGTGTATTCAACTAGATGGACTATTTGTGATGTCACTTATTGCATTTGAATTTTTTACTTTGCACTTTTTTTTTACACTCATTCACTTATTGTGTGCATTTTATTTAGTTTAAGAGCGCTACACTATTTATTTTTAATAATTTACTAGTGGCCCCTTTCACACTGCTGTGACTTGAAAGTTGCGCCATTTTGACGTGATTTCAGGGAATGCCTGTGTAAACTTGAGGTCTATGGATCTCAACTCGCATCAAAGTCGGACCAAAGTAGTGCAGGAACTACTTTGAAGTCGGTGTGACTTGAAGTCGCACAGATATGAATGGTTATCATTGGGAATCATGGGGTACGACTTGTCCTGCGACTTTGCACTCCCAAGTCGCAGGACAAGTAGCACAAATGTGAAAGGGGCCTAACAATAATCCTAATCTATTAAAAATGACACAATTGCTTTTTAAGGTGTTTAAAAAATGTACATATATATATACCTATTTGTAATGTGTTTGTAAGACGCAACCTGTCTTGATGTAAATATTCCGACTGCTGAATTTACATCCTCCTAAACCAGGGGGATCCGATTGTTTTTTTACTTTTTTTTATCAACATCAGAAAGGTTACATTACAGTACATTAGCAGGTATGTATTGTTCTATATTATAAAATCTTATAGATATCCTGAAGACACATTCTACATAGACAAATTTTTCTTAGCTGGATACTGCTTTGGCTTCGGTTCTTTCAGTCGGTGACAAAAAGAGCAGCTAAAGTGAAAGCCTTATATATAAAATCCAGGCATGAGGCTAAGAAAGGGGTTTGCCCTTGGAAGTGACAGTCATAGAAGGACTTGAGTTACCTAACTGCTGGGAAACCCCATTATGGTATAACATATACATAGTTACATAGTAGGTGAGGTTGAAAAAAGACACAAGTCCATCAAGTCCAACCTATGTGTGTGATTATATGTCAGTATTACATTGCATATCCCTGTATGTTGCGGTAGTTCATGCTTTTTAAATTCCTAGCAATGTATCAGATGAGATTCTGAAGATGGGCAAATCCTACATATAAAAACATTAGTCAGATATTTAATTCATACAATGTGATTGTTCCATTTTAATGATGTACAGCTGCCCCGCCCAACATAACAGTGTATTGTTGGCAAGCCTACATGCCATGATCTTACTAGTGCAAATTTTCATTTAATTACCACTTGAAAGATGTAAGCTCACTAAAAACACTGCAAATGGAAATACTGTGTCCTCATCGCCACTGGCTGGGATATAATTATATCATAGGTGAAGAATTACCATATGGGTAGCTGTGGGGATATACAGCTATTTTGGGGAGGTTATCACATCATTAGGATCACCAAAATTTAAAATAAATCAAAAGTTAAAGCATTTGTTACCCCAACATTTGATATTCCTGACATGTGACTGCTGTACCATGTACTTGTAAGAAGTCTCCTGTTCTCTTTGTATTGTTTCCTTTATGTAAAATCCCTGGCTTGCTGCCAGTCTCTCCGCTCTCCTAATAAAAACTGACCAGACTCAGCAGGAGAGCACACCGTTGTCAGTTCTCCAGCTATGCTTGGAACTCAGTCTGCTCTCCTCCAATGATCACAATTGTCCTGACACCCCCCTGATACACAACCATTTACTGGGAAACTTAGTGTAATGCTGCTTCTTCTCCCTCCCCAGCTCTTATGCGGCTGAGTACACAGAGAATGAGATCACTTATAAGAAAAAGGGAAAAACATTATTTATAATGTTTTTCATATCTATACAAAAATCATATACCATGAAAACGTGAAGTGCTCTATAACTCTATAATACTAAAAAAAAAAAAAAAATCTTTTTTTTTTTTCATTTGGGATCGAGTAGGGGGGATATAACCCCTGTCATATTTTTTTTTTCGCTATCTGTGTCCTATTGCAGAGATTTCCCTTCACTTCCTGTCCCATAGCCAAACAGGAAGTGAGAGTAAATCCCTGTAAATCAAGGGAATTCCTTGGGGACGTAGGGAGCATCTAACCAGCCCCACGATACACCTTGTGCTGTAGCCAATGTGCGTGCAACACTCCCACACTTCCATCTATCACTACTCCGTTTGGACAAGTCTGCTATGCATTGACGGCTGAGTCCTCTGAGCCACCGTAGCTTTATGCCACTCAAGCAGGCGCTCTGACCGCTCTACACTCAGCTGAGAAGCAAACTGACTGCTCAAAGCACAGATGGACAATTGATCACGGCTTACCTGTCAGCGGTATTGCCACTACTGGAGGACTCACATGTACTCGTGAGATTATCGAGACTACGGAACCCCCGGCGGTTGTCACTGAGTGGTGAGAGCCTTCGGGCTACCATTTAAAAGTTTCCATTTTTCTCATCATTATTTCCTCCATATCAACTGTGGTTATACTAAATGTCCATATGAACTGTGCATATCCCAGCAGCATTAAGAATGATTGGGAGAAAATCCATGATATTTCATATTCACCTGAAGCTTTATGTGGATATGTAACCAGGCACTTCCTGATCATTTTCCCCATCTGACATCTATAGCATTTCAGCTGAGCTTCTTTTTTAGCATTCATGAGACTCAAACAAAGGTCTATCAACTACTAATTACCTCACCAGGATATTTCTTTATACCATGGACGCTAGTAATGGCAACAAGCCCGGTACAGGCATCTAGCTATACACATCTATAATATTCAGTACGCTTCCCACGGTGTTCCTAGGTGAAATTAAAAATACTAATTTTACAGCAGTTCCAATTAGTTAGCTCAGCTGAGCGCATGCATGGTGGTGTATGAGTGGGGCCCATAGGTTTGGCGCTTTAGTGTGACTGACAATGTTGTCATGTTAAGTTTTGTATGTATGTTTTTTAACGATGGGTATGATGGGGATGTTTTCTCTAATTGTACTCTTTAAATGATTTTTGGAAATTTCACACACTTTTTTGATGTAGTAATAAAGTTTGTTTTATATTTTTGGGCTTTTCCGGGGCATCTCTTTGCCCCATGTTTTCTAGACTTCCTTGGGGACCCCCAGGTCACCAGAACTAGTGTCCCCATAGGAACATTTCCCCTCTATTACTTTTCTGGGGACAACCCAAAATTTAGGTCATTTCTTTTACTTTCACTTTCAATTATAATGGTAAACAGGACAAATAGAGAGGATGAATCTCCTTCGCGGGGATACAGACCACAATAAAAACTGACAAAAGTCATCCTCCTTTACATATCTAGGTATTCAAATACATGTTGACATTTCTAAATATGAAGAACGTAACGTCACGCCTATAGTCAAACAAATGATAGATAGGTTTCATACCTGGTCGTCATTGCCCTTTACTCTAATTGGTCGCATAAACATATTCAAAATGATTTTTCTACCAAAACTTCTCTATTGCTTTTGAGCTGCCCCAGTCTTTTTTACAAAAAAGTTCCAAAACTAAAAAAAAAAAGTTTTGCCTCTAAACTTTAAAGGGGTTGTAAACCCTTGTGGTTTTTCACCTTAATGCATTCTATGCATTAAGGTAAAAAACCTTCTGTCATGCTGCAGCCCCCCAGACCCCCGTTTTACTTACCTGAACCCGGTCTTTTTCTCCCTGGGGACGAGCACACCAGTTCTAGCTGGTGTCTCGTGTTCTGATTGGAGAGATTGATAGCAGCGCAGCCACTGGCTTCCGCTGCTTTCAATCAAATCCAATGATGCTGGTCCCGGGGGCAGGGCCGAGTCCTGCTTTCTGTGTCAATAGACGCAGAAGCAGGACTCGGGAGAGCGCCCGCACAGGTGTCCCGAAGCAGAGCGCTTCTGCGACGGGGCACTTGAGAAGAGGAGGAGCTACTAGGGCCGCTGAGGGACCCCAGAAGAGCAGAATTGGGCCACCCTGTGCTTAACCAATTGCACAGTGGAGGTAAGTATGATATGTTATTAAAAAACAAAACAAAAAAAAACAAGGCTTTAGTAACCCTTTAAGCTTTTAGGCTCTGTAAATAACAGAAAGCTAAAAAGAACCTGGGAAGCATGTGAAAGGAAGCCTAGAGCTCCACCTGTTAGGGAAAAGGAAATTACAAAACTATCATATGCAGTATGTCACGTTTACCTGATTAAATTTAAAAAAATGAAATGAGTACTATAGAAGTGGGCCACTGCACACGCTTTTAAGGTTATTGGCCAGGATGCAATCCATTAAAAAAAAAAATATGAAGCAGGTAGTAGGTGCACTCAACTGGATTTACAGGAGGAGGAATTTTCCAACATAGTTTAATCAGGGTCAATATTTCAGCAGGGCGCAGCCTGCTTCATAAATTAACAAATTATATATAAAACCATACTGCTCTGTTCCCAGTCCTGGACACTGATAGAGTATATGATGTGTATTTAACCCATAATAAACCAATTTAAAATAGATAGAAAATCATATTTTGTATTTCCTCCTTAGTGTATTGTGAAATAGCGAATGTCTATTGCTATGGAAATTGTATTGTTTCGATATCTCTAATTAGTAAGTCATTTTTCCTAGAAAGGGTGTAACATGCAACATGCATTATTATTTTTATAATACAATCCAAAAATGTTGTGGTTGAAGCAAATCAAGAAAATATTACTCAACAACGTAACTATCTACAAAACATAATTACAATTTACAACACATCATCAGTGGGAACCTTTTAAGTGTGCTGACCATTACTCATCTATTATGGATGTAATTTTCAGTAACGAATAAGTAGTTCTGCAAAATATGTATCTTTATTATGTGAGTTCTTGCTTTCCTCATTGCCCAACAATTGTGTCATAAGTTTGTACATTTTTGTACACCTATTTCCTGGCTGTCATTTTGACTCTCTGGCTTCAATATTTTGAGTTAGTGACTTGGAACAAGTGAGCAGATAAGGGATTCGGAGTTCCCTCTGACTTAAAGGCGAAGTTCACCTTTTTTTTTTAAAATTCCAGCTCCCCTATGTACCAATATAGCATTCATGTACTTTTTTTGCAAAAATATTAAAGCTTTCCATAAAATCTACAGACACATACCATACTATCCTCCATCCCTGTTTCCAAACTTATCTATTGCTTCTGTCTTACTTCCTTACAGACTGGGAAGCGTCAGTGAGACACTAATGCATACCAATTTCAGAATTACCCACGCCACACCTGCACTGAGGGGGAGGCACTGTGCCCCCACACATTGTAAAAGATAGAAAACATTGTATGGTTCTCCAACTTTGCTGTAGCTGCGATCGTCAGCTTTTGTGATGGGGAAGAGATTGGGTGCAGTTCTGCTAAGGGGGGGGGTCCCTGTTTCCAGGAGGAGGAGGACTGTTATTGGTCACTGCTTAAGCCAATCACTGTCCTGCTAGCCCTGCCCACCATCTGGAGGAAGATGACTCGCTTGGTTGCCAATACCAATCTCAGAAAGATGGGATTTCACTGTGATTGAGAAAACCACAATCAGGTGACAGTTTGTGGAATTACTGTTAAGCTTCTGGGAACTTTGTTGAAATTATTCCTGAACCTTTGCGTCACTTACTACTGAACCCCTGCACTCTGCGTCCCTTTAAGCCAGAGCCAGTATTCAGCGCAATGAAAATCACACCCAACAGAGCGCCGCACTTTTTCTCAGCTGCGGGGGCCCAACTTATGATCCTGCACACAGGCCCACTGCTTTCAGAAAATGCACCTGACCTGAGCTCATCATTGTGCATCCATTCCAGATGCTTGTATGTGACATCACATTCAAGCACATGGGCTGGATGTGAGAGTTGGATCAGCAGGATGAGTGTGCCAGGACAGGTAGATGTGTCTCATCTCTGCTTCCTTTCACCACTCTGCATATCATAGATGAGAAGAGGGTACAGCCATGGAGCAGATGAGAAGGAGGGCACAGCAGTGGGGAAAATGAGCAGGAGGGGTTCAGAGGTGGGACAGATGAGCAAGAGGGTACAGCGGTGGGGCAGATGTGTAGGGAGGTACAGTGGTGGAAGAGATGAGAAGATGAGAAAGGGGTTCAGCAGTGGGACAGAAGAGCAGGGGGGTTCAGTGTTGGGCCAGATGAGCAGGGGAGTTTAGTGTTGGGGCAGATGAGAAGGGGGTTCAGTGGTGGGACAGAAAAGCAGGGGGTAGAGCAGTGGGGCAGATGTTAAAGGAGGTGTATTGGTGGGACAGATGAGCAGGGGGTTACAGTGGTGGGGCAGGAGAGCAGGGGGAACAGATGTGGGACAGAAGAGCAGGGTGAACAGAGGTGGGGCAGAAGAGCAGGGGGTACAGAGGTGAGACAGATGCTCAGGAGGTACATTAGTAGGGCAGATGAGAAGGTTGAGCAGATGGGTTCAGTGTTAGGACAGATGAGAAGGTGATTCAGTCGTGAGACAGAAGAGCATGGGGGTTCAGTGTTGGGGCAAATGAGAAAGGGGTTCAGTGGTGAGACAGAAAAGCAGGGGGTAGAGCAGTGGGGCAGATGTTAAAGGAGGTGTATTGGTGGGATAGATGAGCAGGGGGTTACAGTGGTGGGGCAGGAGAGCAGGAGGAACAGAGGTGGGGCAGAAGAGCAGGGGGTACAGAGGTGAGACAGATGTGTGGGAGGTACATTAGTGGGGCAGATAAGAAAGCGGGTTACAGTGGTGGGGCAAATGAGCAGATGGGTTCAGCATTAGGACAGATGAGAAGGTGATTCAGTAGTGAGACAGAAGAGCATGGGGATACGGCAGTGGAGCAGATGTGCAGGGAGGTACAGTGATAGGGCAGATGATAAAATGGGGTACATTGATTGGGCAGATGAGCAGGGGAGTTACAGTGGTGGAGCAGATGTGAAGGAGGTACAGTGGTGGGAGGGATGAGAAGGGGGTTCAGCGGTGGGACAGAAAAGCAAGGAGGTACAGTGAAGGGGCAGATGAGCTGGGGGGGTTACAGTGGTGGGACAGATGAAGGGGGTTCAGTGTTGGGCCAGATGACAAGGGCGTTACAGTGGTGGGAAAGATGAGCAGGGGGGTTCAGTGTTAGGACAGAGGAGAAAGGAGGTACATCGGTGGGACAGATGAGCAGGGGGTTACAGCTGTGGGGCAGAGGAGCAGGGGGGTACAGTGGTGGGACAGATGTGCAGGAGGTACAGTGGTGAGGCAAATGAGAAAAGGGATTACAATGGTGGGGCAGATGAGCAGATAAGTTCAGTGTTAGGACAGATGAGAAGATGGTTCAGCGGTGAGACAGAAGAGCATGTCTGGTGGAGCAGATGTGCAGGGAGGTACAGTGGTGGGGCAGATGAGAAAGGGGGAACATTGATGGGGAAAATGAGCAGGGAGTTACAGTGGTGGGACAGAAGAGCAGGGTGGTAGTGGTACAGTGGTGGGACAGAAGAGCAGGGTGGTAAAGTGGTGGGACAGAAGAGCAGGGTATTTCAGTGGTGGGACAGAAAAGCAGGGTGGTACAGTGGCGGGACAGATGAGCAAGGGGGTACAGAGGTGGGGCAGATGTGCAGGGGGTTACAGTGGTGGGGCAGATGTGCAGGGGGTACATTGGTGGGGCAGATGAAAAAGGGAGTACATTGGTGGGGCAGATGAGAAAGGGGGTACATTGGTGGGGCAGATGAGGAGGGTGGTGCAGTGGTGGGGTAGATGTACAGGGGGTTATAGTGGTGGGGCAGATGTGCAGGGGGTTACAGTGGTGGGACAGATGAGCAGGGGGTTACAGTGGTGGGGCAGATGTGCAGGGTTGGGTTGTACAGTGGTGGGGCAGATGTGCAGGGTAGTACAGTGGTGGGGCAGATGACCAGGGAGGTTACATTGGTGGGGCAGATGAGCAGGGTAGTACAGTGGTGGGGCAGATGTGCAGGGTTGGGTTGTACAGTGGTGGGGCAGATGTGCAGGGTAGTACAGTGGTGGGGCAGATGAGCAGGGGGTTACAGTGGTGGGGCAGATGAGCAGGGGGTTACAGTGGTGGGGCAGATGTGCAGGGATGTACAGTGGTGGAGCAGATGTGCAGGGTGTTACAGCGGTGGGGTAGATGAGCAGGGGGATACAGTGGTGAAACAGATTTTCAGGGGGGCAGTGATCTGAGGTGTGAAGGTGCATGAATTGGGGCTGATCTGAGGTGCAGGATGTTAATTTCTCACTACTAAAGTAGTTTACAGCATTTACTTTATAAAAAAATCATTTTCGTGATTGAGAGGGTAGAGTTGACATTGTTTTTTGTTATAAAATCAGCATGCTTAATTTCTTTGAAAAAAAAATTGTCACACTGTGCTCAAAAGGTTGCCTACCCCTGGCATAGTGTATGGCCATCTTTATACAAGTACACAGAAGGGAGTGGACAGAAACATATAACTATCAAGCATCTCTGAACTCGCATTCCCATATGCGTTCTTTTTTTTTGTTTTTGTTTTTTAGAGGGGGGGTGGGGGAGGTGTTTTGAAGCATTTTTACTCATCACACATAGGGCGGCCCATCCACCTGAATGGGCTGTCCAGCACACAGCAATCGCTTGGTGTGTTTTTTACTCTGATTTTTGGCGCAGTGCATTTTTGAAATGCAAAGAAACACATAGATGTGAATGGAGCTTCATTGTTCTTGTGTTATGCACAAATTTCACTTTCAGGCCCCATTCACATCTAGCATAGCGGGAGCGAACGTTATATGGCTTGTTTTTCCTTTGACACGCATAGGGCAGCCTGCTGATTTTAATTGGCTGGGAGTGGGTGGGTGGATAATGCAGGGTGTGTTTTCCAACATGCAGGGTGTGTGCTAATGAGGTCAGCTGGTCAACTCCTTTCTGTGTCATGACCTACAGTCTGTAAGGAAGAAAGACAGAAGCAATAGATACATTTGGAACCATGGATGGAGGACAGTAAGGTAAGTGTCTGTAGATTTTATGGAAAGCTTTGATATTTTTTGCAAAAAAAGTACCATACATGAATGCTATATTGGTACATAGGGGAGCTGATGAATCAAAATTTGGCAGGTTCAGCGGGATCAGCTGAATTTCGATCTATGTGTGGCCATCCCTGTTTGATAAAAGGCAATCATTAGATCGACTTCTGTTGTATAAGATTGTTGGAATTTTTTTTTGATCAGTGACTGCAGCCGTTAATCAGTGTGTTCTGACAGCACACAGCCCTTTAAATAAAATAACTATTTAGCCCCCAATAAAAAGATGGCATTAAGAACAGCAGTGTCACAGTAGTGTCTTCTGCCCCCTTCACACCCCCCAATCGTAGAGCCCTTTGCCTCCCTTCACATCCTCCCCACAGTAACGTCCCCCCCCCCCCACAGTAGTGCCCTCTGCCTCTCTGCTTCCCATACGGTAGTGTCATCTGCCCCCCTTCACATCACTCCCCCCTCTGTAGTATCCTCTGCCCCCACCTCATAGCAGTGTCCATTGCCCCCTTCACATCACCCCCCCGACCACTGTAATGTCCTCTGCCCCACCTCATAGCAGTGTCCATTGCCCCCTTCACATCACCCCCCCCCCCACTGTAGTGTCCACCACCCCTCTTTACATCTCCCCCTCCACTGTAGTGTCCTCTGCCCCTCTGCCCCCCCATAGCAGTGTCTTCTGTCTCCCCCCCACAGTAGTGTCCCATGCCTTCCACAAAGCATTGTTCTTTGCCCCCTTCACATCATTACCCCACTGTAGTGTCTTTTGACCCTCTTTTGCCCCTCACAATAGCACTCCCCCCCCCCCCCCAGTAGTGTGCTCTGCCCCTTTCACAACAATCTCCCACTCCAAGCTGGTAATTGGTTGCTAGGATCACTCATCTTCCTAGCAACCAATCGCCTGCTGGTTACCGTGAAAGGTTAACTGAGGCAACTCCCACCCTCCCTTCAGTACTGTGCTGCCTCCCGCTCTCAACTCTGCAGTGAAGATGAGAGCGGTGGAGGCTGAGGGAAAGGACTGGCAAAGCAAGGACGTGTTTGTGATCTTCTCGTCGCCTACAAGCGGTCAATGGGTAGATCACGATCGACAGCTAGCCGACCCCCTGTCATGCATCAATTAAGAAGTAAATCAAAATTTCTTGTAAAAATAAAAGAAGTAAATCAATACAAAATGTGCATTAAAACTGTTAAAATAAGTAAGTGTGCCTTTAAATAAGCTTAGTGATAGTGCTTCTTATGCCCCGTACACACGGTCGGACTTTGTTCGGACATTCCGACAACAAAATCCTAGGATTTTTTAGATGGATGTTGCTCAAACTTGTCTTGCATACACACGGTCACACAAAGTTGTCAGAAAATCTGATTGTTCTGAACGCGGTGACGTAAAACACGTACGTCGGGACTATAAACGGGGCAGTGGCCAATAGCTTTCATCTCTTTATATATTCTGAGCATGCGTGGCACTTTGTCCGTCAGATTTGTGTACACACGATCGGAATTTCTGACAAAATATATATCCTGCGTTCAAACTTTGTGTGTCGGAAAATCCGATGGAAAATGTGTGATGGAGCCTACACACGGTCGGAATTTCCGACAACAAGGTCCTATCACACATTTTCCGTCGGAAAATCCGACCGTGTGTACGGGGCATTACAAAATAAAAATAGTATCAGAGCCACTGTAGCACCTTCGTTAGTTCTCATAGTTTACTAATTTAACACTTGCCCACTGGATACTTAAACCCCCTTCCTAACCAGACCAATTTTCAGCTTTCACTGCTCTCACACTTTGAATGACAATTACTCACAATTGCAACACTGTACCCATATGAATTTTTTATCCTTTTTTTTTTTTTTTTACACAAATAGGGCTTTCTTTTGGTGGTAATAAAAATTTATACTGCTATATATCTTTGGTAAAAATAACCCACATAAGTGCATATTATTTGGTCTTTGTGAAAGTTATAGAGTCTACAAGCTTTGATGCCAATCATTGAAAATTGATCACACCTGAGTTACTGGCGGCCTATCTCATTACTTGAGACACTAACAAGCCAGGAAAGTACAAATACCCCCCAAATGACACCCGTTTAGAAAGTAGACAGTCCAAGGTATTTAGTAAGGTATTTTTAGCAAAACCTAACATAATAATAATATGAAGCTAATATAATTGCCAATAATAAAAATAATAAACAGTCGAACATCACATAATAGTGAAAGTGATAAAAATCCGAATAGTGATTGTATCAATGAAAAAGAGTCAATTAATTGAAAAGAAAAAAAGAAGAAAAGGAAAGTGTTGATTGTTGAGTCCATGCCTTGTGATACACCACCGCTATGTGCTCTCAGAACTCTCACCTTAAAGTGGAGTTCCACCCAAAAATGGAACTTCCACTTTTTGGATTCCTCCCCCCCTCCGGTGTCACATTTGGCACCTTTCAGGGGGGAGGAGGGAGCTGTCTAATACAGGTATTTTCTCCCACTTCCTGGCATAGATCACCGCGGTGATTGCGGTGACCTACGCCACTTCCACCGGCTAGCCCGTCCTCCCCCGCTGTATTCTGTGAGACACAGAATACAGCAGGGACCTGAGAGGATGCGCAACGCAACTCACGCATGTGCAGTAGGGAACCAGGAAGTGAAGCCGCACGGCTTCACTTTCTTATTCCCTTACCGAGGATGGCGGCGGCAGCAGCCGAGAGCCGAAGGACGGATCGGCTTCGGCTGCCGACAACGCGGGCTCCCTGGACAGGTAAGTGTCCATATATTAAATGTCAGCAGCTGCAGTATTTGTAGCTGCTGGCTTTTAATATTTTTTTTCAGCAAACCTCCGCTTTAAGGGCATAGATAATATGCCTTAATGAATCCACTGGGGATTCAATCTGAAATCCAGGATCAGTGGCAGTGTCAGCTCGCGACTAAGAATTACATCCCCTCCAGAATGTTGATAAGATCCATATGTAAAATAAGTGAGCCTCCAATAGTGTAATATCAAAGATAACTGGGTTTATTAAATCAAATATCTGCTTACACTAAAGCAGCAGCAAGCGCGCCAACCATGAACAAAAAGTGACAATCCACACCACCTCATACGTCACTTCCGGTCCGCGATAGATACTTCCGGTTACGTCCTACGCATTACGTCATATCACATGACTTCCTTAGGGAACCGGATTGGCTAGAATGTCAGTCTATTTATATCATGCGGACAGGAAATGGAAAAATTACCATTTTGTTGAAGACTAACCATTAGATTACAATGTCAAAGCGGCGGCCATTTTCCATAAGATAAATAAAAAATTATATTAATTTAAATAAAGTTTATTGAACAACTTAAATCCACCCGTAGACAAAGGACCCTGTGCGTACGGTCGCCAACAGGGACTACGCCAATATATGCTTAAATGACGATCAGACGTACTAAATCTACAAATATATACCAGCTCCAAAAGTTGCCAATAAATGTATGAGACCTGCTCATATGATAATATAAAAATATATAAAAAATCAAATACAATAAAATTAACTGTTTATTAGATTATAAAATGAAATTAAAAACAAAATGGTTTGTTTTAAAAATTTTTTTTTAAAAACATCATATGTATCCTAATTGATGTCAATACCCAGAGGTGTAATTACAGTAAGCTATCTAGACAGGGGAAAGGAAATATTTTATATCACAATAATAAACTGAAAATATATTGCACACCGGAAATGAAATATGAGGTTTAAATCAGGTGGAAGACATATCAAATTAATAATCACTAATGAAACAATTCTAATCAAAATCTATGTTTAACCCCTCAGTTGCAAGTGTTCTCATTTTATGTATCCACTTAGACTCTTTCTGGCTGAAGGTTCTGATTTTGTGATCACCTCTCCATGATTTGTTGTATCTCTCAATACCCCAAACCAATAATCCAGTTGGATCATTGTTATGCACTAGAGCAAAATGTCTAGATGCATTGTGTTTTGGACAGCCTTTCATGATATTTTGAACGTGTTCTTTGATCCTCACGTTCAAGGCTCTTTTAGTTCTCCCTACATATTGTAATTTGGAAGAGCATTGTAGGACGTAGACAACCCCTTCTGTGTGGCAATAAATAAAGTCTTTAATCGGGTATATGTTTCCTGTACTAGTTGCTTGGAATTCATTCTTTTTGCCTTGAAATTTTTTTGCATGCTGACAGGCAAAACAATATTTACAGGGGTAAAAACCCTTTCCAGTAAAGAAAGAGAATTTATTTTTGGAAGGTGGTTCTACTACATTTTTAACAATTACGGTAAGTCTCTCAATGTTGGAGCTCTTATGTAAAAATAACTGGTTTATCGGGTAAAATTCTTTGTAGGGGTTTGTCCCCTTTCAAAATATGCAAAACTTTAAAAAAAAAATTTCTACATCCTTGTGTTGGACATTGTAATAAAGAACTAGAGTTGGTGCTTCTGTAGTGGATTGTGCTTTTTTGTGTTCATGGATCATTTGTTTCCTGTCCATTGTTTGCACACATTGAATCTGTTTCTTAACAAACTCTTTAGAATAGCCCTTCATAACTAACCTTTTACCAATAAGGTCAACTTGGGTCACATAGTCAGAATCCTTAGTGCAATTACGTCTGACTCTTACTAGCTGTCCCTTTGGGATGTTGAATAACCAAGGCTTAAAATTGCAGCTTTTAGGTAAATAGCTGTTCCTTGCTACATCTTTGAAGTGTGTTTTTGTTGTTAATGTGTCCCCTTCAATACTTATTTCCAAATCTAAAAATTCAATATTCTTTGCATCAATTTTCCAAGTCAGAAGGATATTTCTATCATTTTGATTTAGATTACATAAAAATGGTTCCAGTGACTCTTTACTGCCATTCCATACTATTAATACATCATCAATGAAACTTTTATACAATCCTAATTCACATGTTGGATTTCTATGGACCGCCTCCTCCTCCCATTGGGCCATAAAAGCATTACCTACACTGGGGGCAAATTTTGCACCCATGGCAATGCCAGTGGTCTGCTTGTAATAGGCTTGATCATGCCATAAATAGTTGTTTTTGAGAGAAAACTCTATGCATTTGATCAGGAACTTTCTCTGCATGCATTTTAATGTACTATGTTTTTTCAAAACCCACTTGGTGGCTTTGCAAGCCTGATGATGTTTAATAATTGTATAAAGGGATGAGACATCCGCAGTCACCAGTAGGGTCCTTCTCTCTAAAACTGGTGGAACTTCTAATAGTTGTAGGACATGCTTGGTGTTTCTCAAATATGATGTAGTATGTTGAATGGCCGGTTGGATGAAATTATCAATATATTGGCCCATCCTTGATGTCAGTGAATTGATCCCATTGACAATGAGCCTACCTGGTGGATTTTCTTGATCTGTGAATTTTAGGAACAGTGTATATCACTGGGATTCTCCATGAATCTGGGACAAGGTATCTTGCTTCCTTGGTATTCAATATTCCTTTCTTCACACCTAAGTGCACAATCTGCTCTATTTCTCAGGAAGAAATCAAACGTCAACTTGAAGATTCAACTACATATGAAAAACTACTAGGAAATCCTACAATGCAATGTAGAAAGGAACTAGAGCAGATTGTGCATTCTATCACTGTTTATTATTTTTAATATTGGCAATTATATTAGCTTCATATTATTATTAGGTTTTGCACAGGATCACTTATATATTTATTTATATATCCCTTTTATTTGCTTGTAGTGAGTGGTGTTTACTCTTCGATTTTGCAGCAATTTCACTTCACACTCATTATTTAGGTTATTATTATAGTAGCGCAGAAGTCCCCACGCGGATCACATCTTTGCAAAATTACATATATAATTTCTAGACTACCTCTTAAGCCTCGTATACACTATCGGATTGTTCGCCAACAAAACCGTGGAATTTTGTTTTGAAGGGTGTTGGCTCAAACTTGTCTTGCATAAACATGGCCACACAAATGTTGCCCAACAATTACGAACGTAGTGACGTACTAGACGTACTACGAGCCGATAAAAAGGAAGTTCACTAGTCATGCTCAACCCTTTGGGCTCCTTCTGCTAATCTTGTGTTAGTAGAAGTTTGGTGAGTGTCGATTCGCACTTTTCAGCCTCGTGCTTGTCAGTTCGTTTCTGTTTTGTAAGTCTTGCTTGTCAGTTTGTTTCTGTTTTTCAGTGCGTGCTTGTCAGGACGTTTCTGATTTTCCGTGCGTTCTTTTCAGTTTGTTTCTGTTTTTCAGTGCATGCTTGTCAGGTCATTTCTGATCTTCAGGTCGTGCTTGTCAATTTGTTTCTGTTTTTCAGTGCGTGCTTGTCAGGACGTTTCTGATTTTCCGTGTGTTCTTTTCAGTTTGTTTCTGTTTTTCAGTGCATGCTTGTCAGGTCATTTCTGATTTTCAGTGCGTTCTTTTCAGTTCGTTTCTGTTTTTCAGTGCGTTCTTGTCAGTTCTTTTCTGAACGTCCGTTCGTCTACTAGCCATGTGGCATTCTCGTCTGAGAGATGGTGCTATTATTGGGCTTGGAGTTATTGCTTTGACCCAAGTCCAGTCCAGGAACAGGGGGAGGAGGAGTTCTTGGACCAAGAATTGGTTGCTTAATCGTGACCAATTCTGTCATATGCCTTTGTTGCGGGAGCTCCAGGAGAATAATCCTGATGATTTCAGGAATTATCTTTGGATAACAGATCCCTGCTTTCACTGTCTATTGGCTTTGCTTACCCCCTATATTAGTAAGCAGGACACATACATGCGGCAAGCCATAACTCCCAAGCAAAGGCTTGTCACTACCTTGAGGTACTTGGCGACGGGGAGAAGTCTCCAGGATCTGAAGTTCACAACTGGGATCTCCTCTCAGGCTCTGGGAATAATTATTCCAGAGACATGTTCTGCCATCATCCAAGTCCTGCAGAAGGACTATATTCGGGTACGTTTTAGCCTTTAACATCACATTCTATGTATTTAATGTTTGCTAATGTATTGTATTAATTTCTTCATTCCATAATTACCATTATTGTAATATGCTGTGAATGTCCTCTTTGTCCTCATGCATGCTTAAGCTTTTAATGCTCCTTTTTTGTCCTTCATGCATATTTGCCTTCACTAACCTCCCCAGCATGCTATCCTGGGCCCATACACACCTAGCCTAGTAACTAAACAATGTATTTTGTCATATTCATTTTTGTGCTTACCCTAAACACCCCATAAAATGTGTACAAATGTTATTGTTATCCTCAAATTCAGGCAGAGTGCAAAGAGGCCATTTTTTAGGGGCCCAAACTCATTTGGAACCTCCTCCCCAAATGCTAAGTCAACCGCTACCAATACTCTATCTGCTGACTCTGCAAAACCCATACACGCTATACCTTTTTTGTGGTAATATTTCTTGATGAATTCACTAAAGCATGTAGTGCAAGGGCCTGCCTGAATACCTTGAAATGGTACTGTTGAAAGTTTTTGTCTCCTATTATCTTGATAGGTAATTTCTGAATGAAAATATGTGCTTCAATTTGGACAGTGTGTATACATATTTTTGGATTATGATACTTCTTACCTGTCCACTGGGCTGCCAATAGTGTAAGTAAGGAGGGACTGGCCAATCACACATTATTTAGGCATTCAGCTCTCATGGAAGTGGGGAGGATTACCTGTCCAAAACATCTACCCATTCCCCCACCATAACATTTTTAGAATGGGCCACCAGAGGGGGTGAGGAAACTGATAAATTGACCTTATACTTTTGTCTTTAAATACTCATTTTAAAAAATGTTATACTTATGTTGGCCAAGAATATTTGTGTCAAATCTGTTTGCAATGTTATGTGCAAAAGTAGTAATTTTTTTTCTTGTTTGACTCCACAGTTTCCTTCCAACCCACAGGAATGGCAGGCTGTTGCTTCCCAATTCCACCATCAGTGGGATTTTCCCAACTGTGGTGGGGCAATTGATGGGAAGCACGTGCGTATTGTCCCACCACCCAACTCAGGCTCTAATTATTATAATTATAAGGGCTTTTGTAGTATAGTGATGCTAGCGGTGGTGTCTGCAAATTATGAGTTCCTGTACCTTGAGGTTGGGAAGAATGGCCGCAACTCAGACGGAGGAGTGATTGCACAGACCGAATTCTACCATCGGCTACAGAAAGGCACCTTACATTTGCCACCTCCTGAGAAGAATGTCGAGGGCCTCAATTTTGTATTTGTTGCAGAAGAGGCCTTTGCTCTGGGGGAACATCTTTTGAGGCCCTTTTCCATGAGGAACCTCACCCTAGAGCAGAGGATCTACAACTATAGGCTGTCTCGTGTCCGAATGGTTGTAGAGAACGTATTTGGAATACTGTCAAGTCAGTTCAGACTTTTTCTAACAGCAATTAACCTGGCTGAATACAAGCTGAATCATGTTGTCTTGTGCTGCTGCATCCTGCACAATAGCAAGCAGCTACCTTGCCTCACTTCCAAGTGAGGTTGACTTTTCTGTGTCAGGCCCAGCTGATCCTGCTGTGATGACGGCTCTGGAAAGTGGCAATGCTGGGTTGCCCTCCCAAACTGCCCGAGATGTCCGGCAACAGTATATGGACTACTTTGTGGGTAGAGGGCAGTGGCTTTGCAGCAAAATGTTTCTGATGTGGAATAAAACTTTTATTTGATACTAAGCTCCCATTTCATTTGAATTACTGTTTGTGTTTCTTATCTGTCTCCTAGGTTCTCAAATGGCCTTAATTTTGGCCAGTTTCTACAATAGTGCAAACTTATTTGCTCCATGAGATGACAATCTCTTCTTCAGCTAACTATTATGTTGTGCTGTGGGTCTGCTAGACACACACAATGGTATTGTTGTTAATGTATGTAATGCATTAATGATAAAAATAATCAGCCTTTTCTTTTTTTTCAAATATAATTTTTTATTGAATTTTTCAAAGAAAGGGAGTACAGAAAAGGTACAATACACTGTGGCCATAATAGGCAATCAAACGTACATATTGGTCTTCAAGAGACGGCTCAGATTCTATCTACAATATGGATGGCATAAAATATGATAGAAAACACATGTTAAATCATCTTATACATCACCCAATTGGACCATAGCCATTCCTTATCTGATATACATATATTTATGATATTGCCCCAGTCACCGAGCTGCACATGTGGTCGGATTATCTGTGTCCCAACCACATTAGCAAGACTGGAGAGAAAGGCAGGCATCAAATTAACTGGAGATAGAACCATCAGTTGAGGGAGTAAAGGATAGAGAAAGCAAGAAATGCAGAACGGAAGGATGGGGGGAGAGGGGTATTGTTCAACACGAGCGTGATGAATGAGGTAGTGGTGTTACCTTTCAGTCAGTCAGTTTCGGTGTGACCTTTAAGAGTTTAGTAAGGTCTGCCCTTCATCAGAGAATATGAACATATTCCACAGTCTCCAGGTTTTAGAGTGCTTTTCTTGTTTGTGTTGTGCTGTGAGCACTAGATCCTTCAGTTTTTTAATGTCTTTACGCAGCCACAATCCAATGGATGGGGTATGTCTTGTTTCCATTTGGCTGGAATACAGGATTTTGCAGCATTGAGTAAGTGTCGTATTATAGATTTCTTATACGACTGTGGCGGGATTGTGGTGGCGTGCAGCAGGAAGAATGCTGGGTCTTTCCGAATTGTGTGGTCTGTAAATTTTTGTATGACTGTCTCTATTGTTGTCCAAAAGTGTTGTAGTAGTGGGCAGGACCATAAGATGTGGAGGAGTGTCCCTTTGTCTGTTTGGCATCTCCAGCATCTGTCTGTTGTAGTAGGGAAGAATCTGTGTAGTAACTGGGGTGTATAATACCACTTTGTTAGGATCTTATAGTTTGTTTCTTGTATTCTTGTGCAGATGGATGATTTTAGAGAGAATCTGATAATGTTTTGTTTTTGTATGGTAGTGAAAGTGCATTGTAGGTCACCTTCCTATTTTTGCAGGAACATTAAGTCTGGTTGTTCCGCTGGTATGTTAAGCAGAGCATATGTTTTTGAGAGTACTTGGGGTAATATCCCTTCGTCTCTACAGTAGTCCTCAAATGTTGTTATGTCGCGTTTGAATTACACCGGTTCTGGTATTGAGTGTATGAAGTGATGTAATCGGATCGTCTTCCAATTTGAAAGCTGGAAGCCCCTGATATCGCTCATCAGTGATTGGATAGAAGTCCATTGATCCCCGTCTAGATAATGTAGAGCGCAGTCTTTACCCGTTGTCCAAAGTGTCTCATATTCTGATCGATCTGGTCCGGGCAGAAACGCTGGGTTGCCTAGAATCGGGGATAGCGGTGACTGTCTCAATGTCAGGGAGGTTGTATTGATCATTATGGAGCCCATGTAATGTGGCGCCTATGATAGGATGTGTTGTCATGTTTGGAGGTAGTCGATCATAGCACGAGATCGCTCCCTTTAGCGGGACCCCTACCTGGGTGCGTTCTACTTGAATCCACAATGTGGTTTGTTCATGTCTGTTCCAATCGATAATTCTCCCTAGGTGTACCGCTTAGTAATAGTGTTTTATGGCAGGGAGGGCCAGTCCTCTGTAGTGTTTCAGTAGCGTGAGGTATCGTTTGCGTAGTCGTGGTTTTGTATGGGACCATATAAATTTTGTGAACATCAAGTGTACTCATTTTAAGTATAGAGGTGGGATCTTAATTGGCAATGCTTGGAACAGGTAAAGAAAGTTCGGGAGAATGCACATTTTGATAAGATTGCATCTGCCGAACCAGGAGTGGAGTCCTTTGTTCCACTCCTCGAGCAGCCCTCTTGCTTTAGATAACATTGGGGGGAAATTCAGTTCAAATGTGCGTGTCAGGTCACTGGGGATCGTAGGTAGTTAAGATGGCTGTTTGACCATTTGAAATTAAATTTAGTTTTCAGGGTAGTCAGGTTGTTAGATGTCATGTTAATGCCCATATCTGTGGATTTATCAAAGTTAATTTTTTAGATTAGATATGTTCCCATAACTCTTGAATTCTTTAATTAGGTTTGGGAGGGATACCACCGGGTTAGTAAGGGAAAATAGAAGATCATCTGCATATGCAGAGATCTTGTATTGGGCCTGATCTATGGTGATTCCGGGTATATCCGAGTTTCGGCGTATCGTACACAGGAAGCGTTCTAGTACTAGGGCGAAGAGAAGGGGCGACAGGGGGCAGCCCTGCCTGGTACCATTGGAGATAGTGAAGGGATCAGAGAGGACTCCGTTAGCTTTGACCTGGGCCGTCGGTATAGAGTAAATATTGGAGATTCAGTTTAGCATGTTCTCACCGAGTCCGATGTGTTTGAGAATGGAGGACATAAATTCCCAACTCACCCAGTCAAAGGCTTTCTCAGCATCTGTGCTGAGAAAAACGCACTGGGTTTTGGTCACTGAAGCCCTATGTATTAATTTAAGTACCTTGGTGGTGTTGTCCCTAGCCTCTCTTGAGGGAACGAAACCTACTTGGTCCAAGTGTATCAGGTCTGTCATATGCTGTGATAGTCTGTTGGCCAGTATTTTAGTAAAGAGTTTCAGATCTATATTCAGAAGAGATATAGGTCTGTAGCTCCCGCAGGCTGTTGGATCTTTTCCCTCTTTAGGTATGAGAGAGATGTGTCCTCTTAAGGTATCTCTTTGTAAGTGGCCTCCCTCTGTAAGATTGTTGAATACTTTATTCATGTATAGGCCTAGTACTAGTAGGAGGGTTTGATAGTATTGTAGGGTAAACCCATCTGGGCCTGGCGCCTTACCCGGTTTCATGCTTTTGATGGCGCATTGCAGTTCCATCAACGTGATGGGTTCCTCCAATGACGCTCTAGTTTCCTCCAAAAGTTTGGGAATGTCTGACAAGTTGAGATAGTCCCTTATTGCAGTGTAACTAGTACGCTGCTTTGGGAGATTATATAAGGAAGAGTAGTAGGCCTGAAATTCACTGGCAATTTGGGTGGGCATCACTTTCCTATGTCCCGAGGATGAGATAACTTGGGGAATGTATGCGTGTAGTCTCTGTTGTCTAACTACTTTGGCCAGAAGTTTTCCACATTTGTTCCCTGATTCGTAGGAAAGTTTCTACAGGATTGTAATGCCTCTTTAGCCTTATATTGTAATAGATTTACTGTTTGTCTGCAGAGAGTCAGCAATTCTGTTTCTGTTGAGGATATTGGTTTCCTCCTGTGTTTAGTTTCTAATTCATGTATCTTATGCAAAAGTAGTAATACTTGCTTTTCCCGTACTCGTTTGATATGTTCCCCGTGCTTGATCAGGACCCCCCTGGTTACGGACTTGTGGGCTTCCCAAAGTATCCCTGGGTCACAATTGTCAGTGTTGTTAGTTAGAAAATATTGGTTCAGTTCTTATGTAATTTCTGTCAGCACCGTAGGGGTCTGTAGTAGGCTTTTGTTCAGCTTCCAGAACTTTGCTTTAGTCGTGGAGGTCTGTAAGAGGGTGTAGCACATGGTAATGGGTGCGTGATCTGACCAGGTGATATTACCTATCACTGGGTCATGTGCTGCCTCTAGTTGGCCATGTGGTATCAAGAAATAATCGATGCATGAGTATACTTTGTGGGGGGACGAAAAGAACGTGTAGTCCCTTTCCCCTGCGTGGTGAAGTCTCCATATGTCTATCAGTTGGGCTTCATGGAGATCTTGAGTGATGCGTTTGTGTATACTAGTTCGGAAAGAGATGAGGTACCAGAGGATGTGTCCACTGTTGGGCTCAGGGGTACATTAAAATCACCTCCCAGAATCGAATGCCCTTAGGCAAAATCCATCAGGAGGGTCAGTGTATTGTGTATAAAGGTATCTTGTCTGTCATTTGGTGCATAGACCGTAGCTAATGTCACCAGCACATCTCCTATTAGCCCTTTAATGAACACATACCGCCCCTCAGGTCCAGGGTATTTTCCCTGCAAGGAGTATAGACACTCCCTTAGATTTTGTCGTTGGGTTTGTGGCATGATAAGTTGTTGGAAAGTACCAGTTTTTCAGGCAAGGCGGTGCGCCTGTTTTGAAGTGAGTTTACTGTATGAACGCTATATCTGCTCTAGCTCTTTTAAGAGCATTCAAGAGCATACAGCGTTTCTCAGGTACATTTAACCCCTTGACGTTCAGTGAAAAAATATTAATGCCCATTAATAATCCCCATCATGCCCGTGTTGAGGGGGAAGGTTGTAAGTGGGTTGGGGGGGGGGGGTGGGTGGTGTGGGAAAGTAAAACGTGGGATGATTAGAGAGGGGGGATAGGATAGAAGGGGGAGAGCAAGGATAGCTCTAGAAAGAGTAAAGCGGACAATAAGTACTATAAATTGTCCTGTCTAGTACTAATCGTTAAGAAACAATTGTATGCAAAATTCTGCAATGAAACACACTCCAGCTATCACCCGGAAGGTGCTTCAGCCTATTGGGGAGGAGGTTGAACTACGACCAGGGGAGTCTACCCGGTCTCGCCCAGCCCCCCCAGCCCTAGGGTAAAACTTTGGCATTTATTATGGGAAAACAGAAAAACAACAAATAAGTAAGCAAGCAAACAGGCGATAACATATATACAATCAAATATATAAACATACGTGACCCCAGTGCTAAATCATTAATCATATATTCATTTTGAACTATCTGTAAACATTAGGTGGGAGAACTTTTTGCCCAACACTGGCAGAGCCTTTTCCTCCATTTAAACTCACCGACCTGGTCGATATTTCGTACGGTCCCTTGTCGATGCCCTCCCGCATCTTGTTGTGATGTTGGCAGACCTGATTTCCGTAAATAGCCAGTGTGACCATGCCCACCCATATTTTCCAAATCATTTCTAAAAAAAATGTATGATATCAGATTATTCTAATGTCTGTGCACTGAGTGAGGACAAGCAAGTCCTAGGTAACAAACTGAACCATCCAATGCAAGAACGGTATGCATTTCTTCCTTTAGGAGGTGCTGTGCTGCTATTGTAACAAGAAAAAGGTTTCAGTTTTGCTTTTGCATGTTGGTGGGTGTGTTTGGTTTGTTCTGTCCTCTTCACTAGGCCTCAAAAGCATTGGAAGAAAATACAGAGGAATAAAAAGGACCTGGAAGTATATACTTAATTAAAAAAGGTAAGAGTTTACATTTATCTGATTCTGAATCTGGAAAACTGAATCATTTAGCTACATTAGTTTATCTTTATAAACTTTTGTGTGAATAATAATTTAATTACCAGTAATCTGGTTCTTCCCCCACCCCCACACACAACCATAGATTAGTGTCTTCTTGCAAAGTAGTAATTTTTTCTTGTTTTTATTTCCTACTCCCCTCAGAAAAATGGTGAGACCAACATTTAGCATATGGAGGCATTTTCACATTACAAGTTCTTCTGAAAAGAAAAATGTGATTTGCAAATATTGTCAGATGAAATATGCATTTCCAAATGCTACCAGGATGACAAAACACATTCTTGTATGTAACAAGTGTCCTGTAGATATTAAAAAATCCTTCATGGATCAAAGTGAAGAGGACAACAATGATGACAATGTACATAGTTTTTCTCAACGTTCTCGTAACAGAATGACTTTCAATCTTAAAAAGACAAAAAAGTGCTAATGTAACTTTTTTTTTCCGGAATTTTTACATCTCTATGCCCGCAAGGACACAACGACGCCCCTCCAGGGTTAAACCAGGGGGAGCGTGGGAGAATGCTGTTGTAACCCACAGACCTTCAGGTCCAGCCCCTCCCCCCATTGAGGGATTTTCCCCCCTTCTCCGCACAACCCAGTTTGAGATGACCTCTGTGTGACACCAATGGTTTCTGAATTCCACCAGTATAGTCCAGGAGGCCACTCCCATCATGCATAGTAAAGTCATTGGCTTATTATCTAAAAATAGAGATCATATTACATTAACATTGAGTTTTCACACAGTGGGGAAAGGCTTGTGGACTCCTAGAGATTATTTCTGAGATGCATGTGGTTAACTGTAGTTGTCCCCTTCCAGGGGGGGGACAGCCATTGGTTACAGAAAAACTGAAGGCTTTAAAACCTTCTTGGAGCGTATCTGACGGTCCATTTTGCCCTAGCCCCCCACGGTGATCAGACCCTCATATGGCAGCAAAACAACCTGTATGGAACAAGCAACTGTTAGGTGTAAGTGGTTCTGCAAACCCATGTCTGAAAATTAGAGTCACAAGTTTTCCCCCTAAGTACGTACAGACTCATGGATCATGAGACCAGGTTGTCTTGTTCACAGTAAGTGAGTGTCCCCCTCCACTGACACGATTGTTAACCACCAGCTTTCCACTGATCATATCTCTCGTGATCACCTTCAGTTTCTGAATGTATTTGGTCAGTCTGCAGTGTGACACAAAGAGTTCTAGTTCAGGAGTGCCATTGTGGTTCATTTGAGACTCATGTGGGGGGGGGGGGTTCCTTTGTGTGCCCACCCCAGGGGCCGGTTTCAGGTGTCCAAAGCCCCAGGCAAAAGTACAAGTATGGGGATAGTTTCCGAGTCGGTTACCCATTCTTATCTCTATCTCTAATCCCCAGTGTCCAACCACCTCCCACAGTCCATAGCCCATCCCAAGTGTCAAATCCTTGGCTTGAGGTTAAACTAAGGAGCAGGGATTATTGTGATTTTTTGTCCAGGGGGAGTTTCCACCTTGCATAAGTGGCTTCATATTGGGACAAGGTGTAGTGGGTAGCACTCTCACCTAGCAGTAAAAAGGGTCGCTGGTTTGAATCCCAACCATGACACTACCTGCCTGGAGTTTGCATGTTCTCCCTGTGCCTGCGTGGGTTTCCTCCGGGTATTCCAGTTTCCTCCCACACTCCAAAGACATGCTGGTAGGTTAATTGGCTTCTGTCCAAAATTGGCCCTATTATATGAATGTGAGTTGGGGACCTTGGATTGTAAGCTCTTTGAGGGTAGGGACCGATGTGGGTGTGCGATGTATGTGTGGAGCGCTGTGTAGAATAACGGCGCTATATGGGTACCTTAAATAATTAGGGATAATTGTAGACACCCACACTCACTCAGGTTGAACTGGATGGACCAGTGTCTTTATTCAACCTTACTATGTAAGGTGGCTCTTGAGAGATCCGGCAGGATTTGAATGACAGCCCCATCGAATTCAATGTCTCTCACCTCCCATGCTTTCCGCAGGATGATTTCTTTGTGCACATACTGATGGACCCGGCAGATCACATCCCACGGGCGATTTGGGTCTGCAGATCATGGCCCCAGCGCTCTGTGTATCTGGTCAAAAGACATAGTAGCTGGGAAGTTATCTCCTGCTATGTTTCTGAATATGGCTAGCGTAGTTGCTGCCAGGTCTTCTGTTCCAGTGGATTCAGGTTTACCCCCCGGAGTCGCAGGCTGTTCCTCCTGCTGCAATCCTCAATTTCTTCCAGGTGCAGTTGCTGGGTGAGTACTGACGCTGTTTGTGTGGCCTGGGTGTCTTCCACTTGTTTCAGTCTCTTCTCCAGTGCCGTCACCGTGGCTTCCCCTGCTCCCATTCGTTCTGTCAGGGAGGTGATGTCTGTGCGCACCGCCGCAATGTCTTTGCAGTGATAGGCTTCAAGTCTGCTGGCCAGGGATTCTATGTCGGCTCTCGTGGGTAGGGCCTGCAGAAGCGCCCTCAGCTCTGCGTCCATCCGTAAGGTGAGGGGTGTAAGGTGTGGGTGGGCTGAGTCCTGAGAGTCGAAGCGGAATACCGCTGGTGTGTCCAGGTCTCTCTCCACGCTGAGTGAAGCCATGGGTGGTATCTGTGAGTCGTGCGACATTGAACTCACATGTCCGCCGAGCCTCGTGCTGTCCGCCATCTTAGGGGCCGGAGACGCCTCCTGGGAGCCAGGGAAATATTTATGAATTTCCCGGTTTGCTTGTGGTCTTGGAAGTGGTTTCTTGCTGCGTTTCCCTCTGTGCTTCACAACAGAGTACATGCCCTTTGTTATGAGATTTATCTCTGATGTTAGGGCTGGAAAGGCCAGGACGGACCAGGAGCTCTGCAGAAACATGTCCTTACTCGGCCATGTCCAGACCACGTCCCCAAAAATCAGCCTTTTCAACTCTAATTAGTTGCTTTGAGGCCCTAAAATTGCCTGAGTTTGCCACATTTTAGAGCACATTGTCACTGTAACTACACCAGCTTAACAAATACACTGGTATTGAGCATTGAAATAAGAAGCCACACATTGTTTAGTATAAAACATTTTACTCCAAGCAAATTCACATGTGCGTTTTGAAAGGTTTTTGAACAAACCAACATCTTGGTGTATAACATGTATGTTTGCCATTATTTTGCCTTTTCTGGGGCTAAACAGGCATGTTTAAAAACATAAGATACACATCCCCAACTCAGGAGTTTACGTTTTGACTTTGCTAAAGTAAAGACCATATGAGACATTAGTATCCCAAACCACGTACACGTAGAGGCATAACTGTTAAATGTCCCTTATGATCCCCTGCCTAAAATGTGTGTAGGTACAAACAGGTTATTTCCTCAAGCCCCAAAACACACAGTGTGTCAACATGTGCTATCTCCCATCACGGGATATCAATGTACGCGTCTTGGGGGTGCAACCCCTTCCTCAAAACTAAAGTAGGTGAGAGGAAGGGGTTGCATTCCCGAAACACGTCCATTGATCCCCCATGATGGGAACTAGCACATGTTGACACACTGGGGGTTATTTATGAAAGGCAAATCCATTTTGCACTACAAGTGCACTTTCAAGTGCACTTGCATTGCACTTGTAGTGCATAGTGGACCGGCCTTTCAGGAATGACTCCCAGTGTGTCAACATGTGCTAGCTTCCATCATGGGGGATCAACTGTGTGTTTTGGGGCTTTAGCAAACTAGATGTAGAGAAAGACACACATTTTAGGCATAGGATCATGCGGGAATTCCAAATTTTGTGGCCCAATTTGTGTGCATCTTCAATTTTTGGCTTTGCGATTCTTAAAAACACATAAAGGTTACAATTAAAACATTACTTAGGGCAGTGTTTCTCTCCTTCTCCAGATGCATTTCTAGGTCATGTTTTGATATTTTTTGTTTTTGGCACAGGTGATTATGTCATTTTTGAGGTTAGTAATTTACACAGTTGTTTTTAGCATGCATAAAATAAAGAAAACAGGACCTGGTGCTGCACCTAGAGAATTGGAGTGGCTAAACACTGACCTCAGACACTATAAAGCCTAGGTTCACATTGGAGCGATTTGTCATGCGATTTGATTGATAAAATCGCATGACAAGTCGCAGCCTATTTGAGGCAATGGCACTGTTCCAATCGGTGCAACACTGATTTAGTGGTGCCACAACATTTTGCAAAAGTTGTTCCTGCACTACTTTTTCCAATTTCAAGTGTGACTTCAATAGACATCTGCGCATGAAGCCACACAAATGTCTATCAAGTTGCACCTGAAATTGCACTGACCTTACTACTTTGAAATCGTGCTACGTCAAGTGAAGTAGTGCGATTTCAAAGTAGCATCAATGTGAACCAGGGCTTAAAAGTAATAAAACCATGTGAAATCTTAAAACTGCAAACAGGATCCAACAAGTGGAAGAAAACTTCAGGCCAGATGAACTTAAAATTTGGCAAGCATGTCGACATAATCTTGTATTCTTCTCTGAAAAGCAGTGGCAGCCTCCTTTATTTTCTCTAGATCAATCAAAGCCTGCATCATATCTGCACTCATATGGCCGATTGTGCATCTTGGAAGTTCGTGTCCTTGTAAGAAGAAGAAGAAAAAAGTTTTAAGGGAACGATGGTCAAGTGGCTGAGTCCCTACATAGTGAATTATGGTCAAGTTACCAGTCAAATTGGGGAAATACTCACCTACCCAGTCTATTGTTGCTTGCAACCTTCTTGCCCTTCACACACCTACACTACTAGGAATGTACACACTGCAACTACTCTGTAATCTTGGCCCTGGCTCCTGGGTCTACAAAACTTGTGTACCTAGCAACACTGCCAGCTCCTTCCACCTCTTCCTTCTCCATGCTAATGTTAAGGCACTACATACTTTGCTAATGTGTAGAGTGGGTGTTTGTTTTGGACATCTAAACATTTGACATGCATACATATTTGAAGACAGATTAAAAAAATACTTGCGCAAACAAGAGGCTCACAAATATTTTCTTCCACTTCTGGGTCTCTTTGGCCCTCTGTTTGACTGGCGGATGGGGATGTTACATCCACAATAGGAAGGTCTGTGCTGGGTCCAGGTGTCATATCCCACGCCTCCAAACCAACATCCTGGTTCATCTGAACGCACCCAGAAGATAATCCAAAAAATTATCCAAAAAATATTAGAATATTTTATGGTTCATTTTTTGGATTATCTTCTGGACTTTGATTAATGTTTTATTTACCTTACTGTCGTTGATACATTACACATGTGGCACAGATTGGCACACCAATGCTTTTATGTTTAATACTACAATTTAAGTGGTATCACTGAATTTTATATGTTATGCTGTAGTATTTTTATCTGTTAGAGGTATCACTTATAGTGCATCTCAGTGGATGTTTTACACCTTGCTTACACATTTATTTCACTTAAATAGAGAGTGCCATTCACCCCATTTTTTATTCATGATGAATTATTTGAAGGCCAAAATTGGTAGTACATATAATAGGGAGTGCAAGAAGGTCATGAAATCCCAGAGATCGGGAGCAGCAGCAGATTACATATATGTCCCCAGGCTGTGGTAGTACCACAGCCTGCGTTTTTTGTCAGACCAAACAGAACCACGCCCATCACTCTCAACGCTTCTTTCCGGCCACAGCTCCTGAGGTCCACCCTGGTCCTTCTAAACAGGAATAATATGTGGAGGAGCCCAGCTTGACCTAGGTATAGCTTCGTTGAACATATTTGTAGACAAAAATTGAATGATGTTAACTAGACGTTATTGATCCCAAATTTCTGCCTTAACATAGTGGTTTACATATCAATAGACAGTAGTGGCCAAAAATGAATGGGACAGGAATGAAAAATGCTGTGGTCAGAATGATAGTCTTTTCTATTTGTTAACATTCAATTTGCAACAGTCATGAGGTCAAAATTGTGTGTGATTGATGACCAAAAACCTAAAAATATTTCCCATTTTTATACACAGGAAAGTCCCAGTCAGGAGGAGCTCATGCCCAGCAGCCAGACTGCGTCCCATATTCCCCCCTACGCCCTCCTACTCAAAAGGACCAGAAATTCAGATGACATCACGGCTGCCTTCCTCAGGCATGCAACAAGTGCAATTAGCATATCACCAGATGCACAGGAGGCATTTGGCTGCATGACCATCAATAAGCTAAAGGATATAGAGGAGGACCAATGCAGTATGTGCGAGGAGCTGATCCTGCAGCTCCTCAACAGGGGGAGGAGGGGCCAAATTACCCTGAAAACCCACATCTGCGAATTAAAGGACAATCCTCCACCACCTCCACAGCCACCCCACCCACTACAGCAGCATGACCGTGGCAAATGCAGCCCCAACACCAGCAATAAGCCTGCTGGGCTGGGGATTTTCAACCCTACAATTTATTTTATTTTGGTTTGTTTTGAAAATTATGATTTGAGTTGTTCTACTTTTTTGTGCAGAGAATGCATTTTTGATTTAATTTAGTTTATTTGTGTGAAAGGAAGCGTTGAGAGCGATGGCCTTGGTTTGTTCTGGTCTGGCAAAAAAGGCTAGCTGTTGTAAGACCACAGCCTGGGGACATATATGTCATCTGCTGCTGCTCCCGATCTCTTGGAGTCCAGGACCATATTGTGCTCCCTATTAAACTGACTCCTCAGGTTACCAATTTTGCAATTCACATAATTGATGTCTGCCCTGGGGTACAAATGTTTCACCAATTCCAAATGTTTCTCCATCGTTGCCCTCCTCTTGATTTTTATATGACCTTGTGCCCCCATTCAATGAAAAATATTTATTTTGAAAAATACTTGGCTATGTGTTTTACTTAAAAAAGGACAGTTTGTTTGTGAGTAGGCAGGTACATTTCAAAAATACAATGTCAAATTAACAAGGGACAACAACATAGTTGTATCTTTGAGCCTAAAAACTACGAGATAATAATGGTGTTGTTGTGGTAACTTAACCCAAAAAATTAAAATAAAAAAAAATCATTATTATGGAGCTCACTAGAAAAAAAAATTGAAATACGTTTGGCAGAACTCTGTCAATATCACCAGCAAAGCAGCTTCATTATTATACCATTATAAAGAAGAAGAGGATGTGTGCTGCATTTAGAGATTTCATAATTTGCCGCGTCACAATGGGATATCTCCATTACGAATGCTAGTTTTACAAGATAAACCGCTTCCGAGCATGCGTGTTTGTACTTTGGACTTTTGTCCAAAGTACAAACAACACACATTTGTCCACGGAAAATTTGAAAACCTGCTAGCCAACATTTGTCTGCAGAAAGTCCGACAACAATTGTCCTATGGAGCATACACATGGTCGGATTTACCGCCAACAGCCTGTCATTGAACTTTCCCATCGGAAAGTCAGATCGTGTGTATGCGGCTTTACACTTTTGAAAGTCCTGGAGCACCAGGTCAATGGAAACGCCCAAAAAATTACCCCATTTTGGAAAGTAAACACCCCAACGTATATTCTATGAGGCATAATGAGTCTTTTGAACATGTAATTTTTTTTCCACACTTTTTTGGAAAATGTGTCAAGAAAATGAATCGCATTTTTTTTTTTTTTTTTTTTTACACAAACTTGTCCCTTTATAAGATATTCCTAACACATAGTAGGTACATAGCAAAAATTACGCTCCAAAATATATTCTGCTACTCCTCTTGAGTATGACAATACCACATGTATGAGACGTTTACACAGCCTGGGCACATACAGAGGCCCAACATGCAAAAAGCAACGTCAGGTGTTCAAGGGACATAAATTTAAAATATAATTTGACTACCTATTACACTTTTGTGAGGCACTCATGGGAATGTAGTGGCATGGATGTGGCACGGATGAGCACTGATGTGGCACGGAAGAGAACTGATGTGGCATGGATGAGCACTGATGTGGCACGGAAGAGAACTGATGTGGCATGGATGAGCACTGATGTGACATGGATGTGGCATGGATGTTGCACTGATGAGAACTAATGTGGCATGGATGTGGCATGGATGAGAACTGATGTGGCATGGATGAGAACTGACATGGCATGGATGAGCACTGATGTGGCATGGATGTGGCCCAGATGAGTACTAATGTGGCATGGATGAGCACTGATGTGGCATGAATGTGACACGGATGATCACTGATGTGGCATGGATGAGCATTCATGTGGCATGGATGTGGCAAGGATGTTCACTGATGTGGCATGGATGTGGCACAGATGAGCACTGATGTGGCATGGATTTGGCATGGATGAGTACTGATGTGGCATAGATGAGCACTGATGTGGCATGGATGTGGCACTAATGAGCACTGATTTGGCATGGATGTGCACTGTTGTGGCATGGATGATCACTGATGTGGCATGAATGATCACTGATGTGGCATGGATGTGGCACAGATGATCACTGATGTGGCATGGATGTGGCATGGATTAACACTGATGTGGCATGGTTGTGGCACAGATGATCACTGATGTGGCATGGATGATCACTGATGTAGCATGAATGAGCAATGGATGAGCATGGATGAGCCATGGAGGGGGATGGATGAGCATGGATGAGCATGGATGAGCCAGGGATGGAGCATGGATGAGCATGAATGTGGATGGATGAGCCAGGGATGGAGCATGGCTGAGTATGAATATGGATGGATGAGCCAGGGATGGAGCATGGATGTGGATGGATGATCCAGGGATGGAGCATGAATGAGGATGGATGAGCCAGGGATGGGATGGAGCATGGCTGAGCATGAATGTGGATGGATGAGCCAGGGATGGATGGATAAGTCATGGATGGGCACAGATCAGCACTGTGGGCACTTCAGATCCAGCCTACAATGCTGCTGCACCGACTCCCTCCTCTCCTCACACTGTTTTAGCATATGTAAACGGCGTTCAAACCACACATGTGAGGTATCGTCACGAACGTTAGAGCGAGAGCAATAATTCTAGCACTAGACCTCCTATGTAACTCTAAACATGTAATCTGTAAAAAAAATTTAAAGTGTCACCTATGGAGATTTTTCAGTACTAAAGTTTGGCGCCATTCCACATCATCTTTCACATTATACAGAAAAAAAATCAGGCTAACTTTAGTGTTTTTTTTTTTTATTCATGAAACAGTTTTTTTCCAAAAAAAAACAAGTTTGAAAAACGACCACCATTTTATTCCCTAGAGTGTCTGCTAAAAATATATATAAAATGTTTGGGGGTTCCGAGTAATTTTCTAGCAAAAAATGATGGTTTTTACATGTAGGAGAGAAGTGTCAGAATTGGCCTGGGTGACAAGGGGTTAATTACCATAAGTAAGTAATATACAAATAATTATTATATATTGTTTTTAAGGTAATTTACTATATTTTCAAAAACTCAAGCAGGTGGCTTAACGGACAGATTACTAAAGTTTGCAGTTATAACTTCAAACCAGTAATTTCACAGTAAATAGATAAATAATAATTATTATGTTACAACATATAGCATAATAATATAGCCTATTTTAAGGTAAGCCAATGGGGAGGGTGTTGCAGTAGTCGACGCAAGAGATAATCAGGGAGTGAATCAGGAGCTTTGTAGTTTCATTGGTTAGGAAGGGACGTAGTTTGGAGATGTTGTGGAGTTTGAGGCGGCAAGCTTTGGAAAGGGATTGGATGTGGGGCCAAAAGGAGAGTTCAGAATGCAGGATAACACCTAGCACCCTGGCATGTGGGGATTAGGGATGAGCTTCGAGTTACGTTCGACTCGAACATCGGCCGTCCGTCCGTTCATCGAATTACGAACATTATGGGCCGTTCACGCCAAATTCGAGTGGCGCATCATGGCCCATAATTCACTGCGGCATCGCAGTGCATTGCTGGCTGATGGTTGGCCAAGCATGCACTATGACCCTCATGCTTTGGCCAATCACAGCTTGGTAAGAACGGAGAGCCATAATTGGCCAAAGGCAGGGTGGCTTTGGCCAATTGTGCCTCAGGGGATTTAGTACACGCCCCACACTATATAAGGCTGCCTGGAAGTCGGCCTTGTGTAGTGTGTTCCAGCGTGCTGAGAAATGTGGAGAGAGAGAGACAGTGTCATTTCATTTGATTTAGATCAGCAGCAGGCAGACGAGTCAGTTAGCTGCAGTAAGTGTATTTAGTATATACAGTCAGGTCCATAAATATTGAGACATCGACACAATTCTAATCTTTTTGGCTCTATACACTATCACAATGGATTTGAAATGAAACGAACAAGATGTGCTTTAACTGCAGACTTTCAGCTTTAATTTACATAGTTACATAGTTACATAGTTAGTCAGGTTGAAAAAAGACACAAGTCCATCCAGTTCAACCTTAAAAACAATAAATAAAATAAAAAATATCATACAATCCAATATACCCAATTGTATACCCTCAGTTGATCCAGAGGAAGGTAAAAAACCCCAGCAGAGCATGCTCCAATTTGCTACAGCAGGGGAAAAAATTCCTTCCTGATCCCCCAAGAGGCAATCGGATTTTCCCTGGATCACTTTACCTATAAATGTTAGTACCCAGTTATATTATGTACATTTAGGAAAGTATCCAGGCCTTTCTTAACCACTTGAGCCCCGGACCATTATGCTGCCTAAGGACCAGAGGTCTTTTTCCAATTTGGCACTGCGTCGCTTTAACTGCTAATTGCGCGGTCATGCAATGCTGTACCCAAACGAAATTTGCGTCCTTTTCTTCCCACAAATACAGCTTTCTTTTGATGGTATTTGATCACCTCTGCGGTTTTTATTTTTTGCGCTATAAACGGAAAAAGACCGAAAATTTTGAAAAAAAATGATATTTTCTACTTTTTGTTATAAAAAAATCCAATAAACTAAATTTTAGTCATACATTTAGGCCAAAATGTATTCGGCCACATGTCTTTGGTAAAAAAAATGTCAATAAGCGTATATTTATTGGTTTGCGCAAAAATTATAGCGTCTACAAACTAGGGTACATTTTCTGTAATTTACACAGCTTTTAGTTTATGACTGCCTATGTCATTTCTTGAGGTGCTAAAATGGCAGGGCAGTACAAAACCCCCCCAAATGACCCCATTTTGGAAAGTAGACACCCCAAGGAAATTGCTGAGAGGCATGTTGAACCCACTGAATATTTATTTTTTTTGTCCCAAGTGATTGAATAATGACAAAAAAAAAAAAAAATATTTACAAAAAGTTGTCACTAAATGATATATTGCTCACACAGGCCATAGGCCTATGTGGAATTGCACCTCAAAATACATTCAGCTGCTTCTCCTGAGTATGGGGATACCACATGTGTGGGACTTTTTGGGAGCCTAGCCGCGTACGGGGCCCTGAAAACCAATCACCGCCTTTAGGATTTCTAAGGGTGTAAATTTTTGATTTCACTCTTCACTGCCTATCACAGTTTCGGAGGCCATGGAATGCCCAGGTGGCACAGAACCCCCCAAAATGACCCCATTTTGGAGAGTAGACACCCCAAGCTATTTGCTGAGAGGCATATTGAGTCCATGGAATATTTTATATTTTGACACAAGTTGCGGGAAAGTGACACTTTTTTTTTTTTTTTTTTTGCATAAAGTTGTCACTAAATGATATATTGCTCACACAGGCCATGGGCATATGTGGAATTGTACCCCAAAATACATTTAGCTGCTTCTCCTGAGTATGGGGATACCACATGTGTGGGACTTTTTGGGAGCCTAGCCGCGTACGGGGCCCCGAAATCCAATCACCGCCTTCAGGATTTCTAAGGGTGAAAATTTTTGATTTCACTCTTCACTGCCTATCACAGTTTCGGAGGCCATGGAATGCCCAGGTGGCACAAAACCCCCCCAAATGACCCCATTTTGGAAAGTAGACACCCCAAGCTATTTGCTGAGAGGCATGGTGAGTATTTTTCAGCTCTCATTTGTTTTTGAAAATGAAGAAAGACAAGAAAAAACATTTTTTTTTTTCTTTTTTCAATTTTCAAAACTTTGTGACAAAAAGTGAGGTCTGCAAAATACTCACTATACCTCTCAGCAAATAGCTTTGGGTGTCTACTTTCCAAAATGGGGTCATTTGGGGGGGTTTTGTGCCACCTGGGCATTCCATGGCCTCCGAAACTGTGATAGGCAGTGAAGAGTGAAATCAAAAATTCACGCCCTTAGAAAGCCTGAAGGCGGTGCTTGGTTTTCGGGGTCCCGTACGTGGCTAGGCTCCCAAAAAGTCTCACACATGTGGTATCCCCGTACTCAGGAGAAGCAGCAGAATGTATTTTGGGGTGTAATTTCACATATTTCCATGGCATGTTTGAGCAATATATCATTTAGTGACAACTTTGTGCAAAAAAAAAAAAAAAAATTTGTCTCTTTCCCGCAACTTGTGTCGCAATATAAAATATTCCATGGACTCGACATGCCTCTCAGCAAATAGCTTGGGGTGTCTACTTTCCAAAATGGGGTCATTTGGGGGGGTTTTGAACTGTCCTGGCATTTTATGCACAACATTTAGAAGCTTATGTCACACATCACCCACTCTTCTAACCACTTGAAGACAAAGCCCTTTCTGACACTTATTGTTTACATGAAAAAGTTATTTTTTTTTGCAAAAAAATTACTTTGAACCCCCAAACATTATATATTTTTTTAAAGCAAATGCCCTACAGATTAAAATGGTGGGTGGTTCATTTTTTTTTTTCACACAGTATTTGCGCAGCGATTTTTCAAACGCATTTTTTGGGGAAAAAACACACTTTTTTAAATTTTAATGCACTAAAACACACTATATTGCCCAAATGTTTGATGAAATAAAAAAAATTATCTTAGGCCGAGTACATGGATACCAAACATGACATGCTTTAAAATTGCGCACAAACGTGCAGTGGCAACAAAATAAATACATTTTTAAAAGCCTTTAAAAGCCTTTACAGGTTACCACTTTAGATTTACAGAGGAGGTCTACTGCAAAAATTACTGCCCTCGATCTGACCTTCGCGGTGATACCTCACATGCATGGTGCAATTGCTGTTTACGTTTGACGACAGACCGCCGCTTGCGTTCGCCTTAGCGCGAGAGCAGGGGGCGACAGGGGTGCTTTTTTTTTTTTCTTTATTATTTTTTTGCTTTTTTTATCTTATTTTTAAACTGTTCCTTTCATATATTTTTTTTTTTAATCATTTTTATTGTTATCTCGGGGAATGTAAATATCCCCTATGATAGCAATAGGTAGTGACAGGTACTCTTTTTTGAAAAAATTGGGGTCTATTAGACCCTAGATCTCTCCTCTGCCCTCAAAGCATCTGACCACACCAAGATCGGTGTGATAAAATGCTTCCCCAATTTCTCAATGGCGCTATTTACATCAGGCGAAATCTAAGTCATAAAATGCTCGTAGCTTCCGGTTTCTTAGGCCATAGAGATGATCAGCTCTATGGTCAGCTGGCTGAATCACCGGCTGCATTCTCAGGTTCCCTGTTGAGACAGGAGAGCCAGAGAAAAACACGGAAGACGGTGGGGGGGGGCATTCCCTCCCACGGCTTGTAAAAGCAGTCTAGAGGCTAATTAGCCGCTAGGATTGCTTTTACATGAAAGCCGACCGCTGGCTGAAAAGAATGATACCAAGAAGATACCTAAACCTGCAGGCATCATTCTGGTATAACCACTCAAAGTCGTGAATGGCGTACCTGAAGACAAAAAAATGGTTAACAATAAAGCACAGTAAACGGTAAAGTATAAATAATTACATACCTGAAAAACAAACATGATAAAACATAATAACAATAAAACATTGCAGAATAGAATACAGTAAAAAAGAGCAGAACAATAGAGAGAGAGAATAGAGAGAGAGAGAACAATAAAACGACAACTATTTTTTTTAATTTTATATATATATTTTTTTTTTACACTTTTTTTGTAACTAACTTTTATAACTGTAACCGGTTCCAGGTTCGGGTCTCTCAAAATGCGATGGCATCTTGGGAGACCCTGTGAAAGTGCGCCTAGTCTGTGCAATGCTGTACCCTACGCTAATACTCAACTAGTGTATGGCAGCGTTCAAAACATTCACCAATGCAAAGACCAGGATTGTCAGGACAGGAGGGACAATAATAGCGGGTGTCACGCCTATATCCGCACTTGCTGCAGACACAACATCTTTTTTGGGGGGGGTTCGTTGGGTAGGGGTACTTGGGAGGACATAAAAATGGCTCTCATGCAGCCGACTGCATTTGGTTGGGGATGTGAATGGGGGAAGTACGGGCGCTGCAGAAGCGGTGGGTTCCCAATTAGGATTGGCGAATGCAGCAGGAAGGGCACTATGGGCATGACGGGCCTGTGTTTGTCTATTTGGTGGCAGCGGGACACTACTTGTGCTTGCCACCTCACCAGCTTGAACTGCACTTATGGGACTCGCCACGTCACCAAGTGTTACTGCAGTGCTGGTTTGACTATGACCGGGGTGTACTACGCCGCTGGTGCTTGCCAGTTCAATAAAAAGCTACCAAAAAACTGTTAGCGATCGCAGGGATCAGGCCTGACTCTGCGAACGCTGCAGTTATGCGTTTAGAGTTTTGTAAGGCGCAGTGATCGATTGATACTGCACTTGGGTGGGCTGGGCCAGGCCGGGCGGAGGGGCAAAACGCAGGTGCTAGCAGGTATCTGGGCTGATCCCGCTAACACTGCATTTTTGGGAACCCTAAACTGCTGGGGACGCTAGTATAGATCTGATCGGATCAGATATTGATCCCTTCAGATACTATACCACTAAGGGAGGTGTACAGTGCGTGCGTGGGTGTTAGCGCTACTGGCGCTAACCTGACGCTGCCTGGGGCTGGTGCTTGCCAGTTCACCAAAATGCTACCAAAAAAACTGTTAGTGATCGCAGGGATCAGGCCTGACTCTGCGAACGCTGCAGTTATGCGTTTAGTGTTTTGTAAGTGACAGTGATCGATCGATACTGCACTTGGGTGGGCTGGGCGGAGGTGTTAGCGGTACTGGCGCTAATCTGATGCTGCCTGGGGCGACGCATATCACCGCCGGGCGATTAGGGGGCTAAACCTTTATTCGGTAATAAACGGCGGGTGCCCTGACACTATAAAAAATAAACGAACTAACCAGCGTCAACCGTAACGGTTATACGGTGATCAGTGGTGAAAGGGTTAACTAGGGGGCAATCAAGGGGTTAAAACATTTATTAGATAGTATATGGGGGTCCCTGACGCTATAAAACGCTGACAGCGAACCTAAATATTTACCTCACTAACTAGCGTCACCAGCGACACTAATACAGCGATCAGAAAAATGATCACTTAGCGACACTGGTGACAGGGGGTGATCAAGGGGTTAAAACTTTATTAGGGGGGGTTAGGGGGGTACCCTAGACCTACAGGGGGGTAACAGTAACTGTGCTAACACTGTAACTGTCACAAACTGACACCATGCAGTAATCAGAAAAAAAAAAAAACCTGCTTGGTGTCAGTTTGTGATGGGGGGGGGGTGTTTGGGGGGGGATCGGGGGGCGAATCGGGGTGTTTTGTATGCCTGGCATGTTCTACTGTGTGTGTGTTGTGCACTCACAGTGATGTCTTCTCCCCTCTGCGCTGGAACGGAAACTACCGAGCCGAGGGGAGATGACATCATTTCCTTTGCTGCTGTTTAGCATACAGCAGCAAAGGAATGTTCCCATTGGCCGGCGGCGATCGCGAGGGGGGGGCCATGAACGGATGGCCTCCCCCTCCACTCCGATCGCCGGGGAACAAAACGGGACGGCCTCGGGCACCTGGGGGGGTCCGATCGGACCCCCCACCCGCGGGAGGCAAATCACGTACATGTACGTGATTTTGCCTGCCCGTGCCGCCTTGCCGACGTACATCGGCGTGAGGCGGTCCTTAAGTGGTTAAAGCAATCTACTGAGCTGGCCAGAACCACCTCTGGAGGGAGTCTATTCCACATTTTCACAGCTCTTACTGTGAAGAAATCTTTGTGTATTTGGAGATGAAATCTCTTTTCCTCTAGACGTAAAGAGTGCCCCCGTGTCCTCTGGGTTGACCGTAAAGAGAATAACTCAACACCAAGATCACTATATGGACCCCTTATATATTTGAACATGTTGATCATATCCCCCCTTAATCTCCTCTTCTCAAGAGTGAATAAATTCAGTTCCTCTAATCTTTCCTCATAGCTGGGCTCCTCTATGGCTCTTATCAGTTTGGTTGCCCTTCTCTGCACTTTCTCCAGTTCCCCGATATCCTTTTTGAGAACTGGTGCCCAAAACTGAACTGCATATTCCAGATGAGGTCTTACTAATGATTTGAACAGGGGCAAAATGATATCTCTCTCTCTGGAGTCCATACCTCTCTTAATACAAGAAAGGACTTTGCTTGCTTTGGAAACCGCAGCTTGGCATTGCATGCTATTATTGAGCTTATGATCTACCAAAACCCCCAGATCCTTCTCCACCACGGATTCCCCCAGTTGTACTCCCCCTAGCATGTATGATGCATGCATATTCTTAGCCCCCAAGTGCATAACTTTACATTTATCAACATTAAACCTCATCTGCCACATAGTCGCCCAATCAGACAGTGCATTGAGGTCGGCTTGTAAATTGGAGACATCCTGTAAGGACGTTATTCCACTGCATAGCTTGGTGTCATCTGTAAAGACAGAAATGTTACTTTTGATCCCAGTCCCTATATCATTTATAAAGATATTAAAAAGTAAGGGTCCCAGCACTGAATCTTGGGGTACACCACTGATAACCTTAGACCATTCAGAATAAGAATCATTAACCACTACTCTCTGAATTCTGTCTTTTAGCCAGTTTTCTATCCATTTACAAACTGATACTTCCAAGCCTGTAGACTTTACCTTACACATGAGCCGTGTGTGGGGAACTGTGTCGAACGCTTTTGCAAAATCCAAGTATACCACATCCACAGCCACCCCTCTGTCCAAGGTTTTACTTACCTCTTCATAAAAAGAAATCAGGTTTGTCTGACAACTTCTGTCTTTCATGAATCCATGCTGTCTGTTGCTTAAAATGTTTTTTTCCAGTAAGAACTCGTCTATGTGGTCTTTTATTAAACGCTCCAGTATCCTCCCGACTATAGAAGTTAAACTAACAGGTCTATAGTTACTTAGTAACGACTTTGATCCCTTTTTAAATATAGGCACCACGTTCGCCCTGCGCCAATCCAGTGGCACTGTTCCCGTCATTAATAAGTCCCTAAAAATTAGATACAATGGCTTTGAAACTACAGAGCTCAATTCTTTTAGGATCCGTGGGTGGATGCCATCAGGTCCAGGTGCTTTATCCACCTTTATTCTGTCTAAATAATTCTGGACCATATCACTTTTGAGCCATTGTGGATCATTCGGGGCTGTGTCACTACCACCCCCATTATGGACATGAGCTCCCCCATACTCCTTTGTATACACAGAGTTGAAAAAAGTATTTAATAAATTTGCCTTCTCTTTGTCCCCAGTCACCCACTCTTGTAAAGGGCCTACATGCTCAGACCTGGCCTTTTTACTATTAATATATTTGAAGAATTTTTGGGGGTTTGTCCTAATATCTTTTGCAATCTGTCGTTCGTTTTGAACTTTTGCATCCTTGATTTCCTTTTTACATGTTCTGTTAAATTCTTTGTAACATTTAAACGACACTAGTGTTCCTTTATTTTTACATTTTTTAAAAGCTCTTTTCTTATTGTTTATAGCTTCTTTAACTTTGGCCGTGAGCCACATTGTTTTTTTTTTAGCCTTTTAAACTTATTACCCATGGGAATATACTTTGCAGTGAGGTCCCAGACAGTCTTTTTGAAGAATTCCCATTTATGTTGTGTGTTTATCAATGCAAATATTCCCTCCCAGTCTAAATCCTGGAGAGCAGCCCTCATCCTTGGAAAATTTGCTCTCTTGAAGTTAAGTGTTTTTATCTTTCCCGTATGTATTTCTTGTTTACAGCTAACATCAAATGAAATCATGTTATGATCACTGCTACCCAGGTGTTCCTTAATCTGGACATTAGTAATAAGCTCTGCATGGTTTGAGATTACCAGGTCCAACAGAGCTTCATTCCTAGTTGGGGCCTCAATAAACTGGACCATAAAATTGTCCTGTAATAGGTTTATACATTTTTGCCCTTTAACTGTCCCAGTAGTGCCATTACTCCAGTCAATTTCTGGGTAGTTAAAATCCCCCATTATTATCACTGTCCCAGCCCTTGCAGCACTTTCTATCTGTGCAAGGAGCTGAGTCCCCACCTCCTCGTTAACATTGGGTGGTCTATAACAAACTCCAATGATTAACTTTGAACTACGCACATCTATATGCAGTTCCACCCATAATGCTTCAGACTCATCACACTCTCCTTCAACCAGGTCCTCTTTCACACTTGCTTTGAGATCACTTCTCACATAGAGACATACCCCGCCACCTTTCCTTTTTACCCTGTCTCTCCGAAAGAGTGCATAGCCAGGAATATTAATAGCCCAGTCATGTGAGGATTGAAGCCAAGTTTCAGCAATACCGATTACATCATAGCTCTCCTCATGCACCAGAGCTTCCAACTCGCCTACTTTGCTTGGCAGACTTCTGGCATTGGTGTACAAACACTTTAATGCACTATTACATGTTGCTCTGGTGTTTTTCATATCATTTTTAGTAGTACAAATGGCACCATAGTTTGCAATGGCTGTTTGCAACATGGGAAATTTCTTGTCACCTGCTATAACCCTCCCCCCATCTATCCCCATTCCACCCTCCATTAATGTCTGACCCCTAACTGACCTGTCTGCCCGATGTAAATCTAGTTCACCCTCCCCCCTCAATCCTAGTTTAAATACTCCTCCAGCCTTTCCCTAAACCTCTCCCCCAGCACAGCAGACCCCCTTCTATTCAAGTGCAAACCATCTTTAGCATATAGGTTGCACCCCAATGAAAAGTCAGCCCAGTGCTCTAGAAACCCAAATCCCTCCTCCCTACACCAGGTCTTTAGCCATGCATTCAGCTCTCTAATCACCCCCTGCCTTTAATGTGTTGCGCATGGCACAGGTAATATTTCAGAGAATATCACCTTGGAGGTCCTTCCCTTCAACTTGCAGCCTAGTTCTTTAAATTGATTCTTAAGGAGCCTCCACCTTCCATGTATACTGCCATTGGTTCCAACGTGGACCAAGACAGCTGGGTCATGCCCAGCCCCTCCCAGTAATTTATCCACCCGGTCCACCACATGCTGAACCCTAGCACCAGGGAGACAGCAAACCATTCGGTTGAGGCGATCCTGGTGACAAATTATTCTATCAGTTTGAGGGTATTTACAGTGGGGTCGGAAAGTATTCAGACCCCCTTAAATTTTTCACTCTTTGTTATATTGCAGCCATTTGTTAAAATCATTTAAGTTCATTTTTTTTCCTCATTAATGTACACACAGCACCCCATATTGACAGAAAAACAGAATTGTTGACATTTTTGCAGATTTATTAAAAAAGAAAAACTGAAATATCACATGGTCCAAAGTATTCAGACCCTTTGCTCAGTATTTAGTAGAAGCGCCCTTTTGATCTAATGCAGCCATGAGTCTTTTTGGGAAAGATGCAACAAGTTTTTCACACCTGGATTTGGGGATCCTCTGCCATTCCTGCTTGCAGATCCTCTCCAGTTCTGTCAGGTTGGATGGTAAACGTTGGTGGACAGCCATTTTTAGGTCTCTCCAGAGATGCTCAATTGGGTTTAACCACTTGCCTACTGGGCACTTAAACCCCCCTCCTGCCCAGACCAATTTTCAGCTTTCGGTGCTCTCACACTTTGAATGACAATTACTCAGTTATGTAATACTGTAACCAAATGAATTTTTTGTCCTTTTTTTATACAAATAGAGTTTGCTTTTGGTGGTATTTGATCACCTCTGGGTTTTTTATTTTTTGCGCTATAAATAAAAAAAGACCGAAAATTTTGAAAAAAAATGCATTTTTCTTAGTTTCTGTGATAAAATTTTGCAAATTATTAATTTTTCTTCATAAATTTTGGCCACAATTTATACTGCTACATATCTTTGGTAAAAATAACCCAAATTAGTGGATATTATTTGGTCCGTGTGAAAGTTAGAGAGTCTACAAACTATGGTACAAATCATAAAAAATTGATCACACCTGATGTACTGATGGCCTATCTCATTTCTTGTGACCCGAACAAGTCAGGAAAGTACAAATACCCCCCAAATGACCCCTTTTTTGAAAGTAGACATTCCAAGGTATTTAGTAAGATGCATGGTGAGTTTTTTGATGTTGTCATTTTTTCCCACAATTCTTTGCAAAATGAAGATCCCCTCCCCCACACACAAAATTGTCATTATAATAGGTTATTTCTCTCACATGGCATGTGTATACCACAAATAACACCCCAAAATACATTCTGCTACTCCTCCTGAGTATGGGGATACCACATGTGTGGGACTTTTTCACAGCCTGGCCACATACAGAGACCCAACATGCAGGGAGCACCATCAGGTGTTCTATGAGCATAAATTACACATCTAACTTGTTGACTACCTATTACACTTTTGAAGGCCCTGGAGCACCAGAACAATGACATGTGACACTGATGACAGATGGCACTGATATGTGGCACTGATGACACTGACGTGGCACTGATGACAGATGGCACTGATACGTGGCACTGATGGCACTGACGTGGCATTGATGACAGATGGCACTAATATGTGGCACTGATGACACTGATGACTGATGGCACTAATACGTGGCACTGATGACATTTGGCACTAATACATGGCACTGACAGATGGCACTAATACATGGCACTGATGACACGTGACACTGATGACAGATGGCACTAATATGTGGCATTGACATGTGACACTGATGACAGATTGCACTAATATGTGGCACTAATGACACGTGGCAGTGATGACAGATGGCACTAATACATGGCACTGATGACACGTGGCACTGATGACAGATGGCACTAATACGTGGCACTCATGACAGATGGCACTAATACGTGGCACTGATGACACGTGACACTGATGAAAGATGGCACCGATACGTGAGGAGAGGGATGGCACTGGGTAAGGATGGTAGTGGGGACGGATGGCAGTGGGGACGGATGGCACTGGGGATGGATGGCAGTGGGGATGGATGGCACTGGGGACGGATGGCACTGGGGACGGATCTACATATGAGATCCTCTCTCATTGGCACCGCTGATTGCACTGTAAACGGCCGATGTCATTGGCCGTTTACGGCGATCTGTGACTGGCTGTGTCTGAGGGACACGGCCAGCACAGAGCTTCCCCGATGCACACCCGCGGGAGTGCGCATTGCGGAAGTAAACAGCTGGACGTCCAGGGACGTCCACCCAGCAGATAGCGTCCGCGCTGCAGCCGTCTTTCGGCTATAACGCGGGCGTGAAGTGGTTAAGTCAGGGCTCTGGCTGAGCCATTCAAGAACAGTCACTGAGTTGTTGTGAAGCCACTCCTTCGTTATTTTAGCTGTGTGCTTAGGGTCATTGTCTTGTTGGAAAGTAAACCTTTGGCCCAGTCTGAGGTCCTGAGCACTCTGGAGAAGGTTTTCATCCAGGATATCCCTGTACTTGGCTGCATTCATCTTTCCCTCGATTGCAACCAGTCGTCCTGTCCCTGCAGCTGAAAAACACCCCCACAGCATGATGCTGCCACCACCATGCTTCACTGTTGGGACTGTATTGAACAGGTGATGAGCAGTGCCTGTTTTTTTCCACACATACCGCTTAGAATTAAGGGCAAAAAGTTCTATCTTGGTCTCATCAGACCAGAGAATCTTATTTCTCACCATCTTGGAGTCCTTCAGGTGTTTTTTTAGCAAACTCCATGCAGGCTTTCATGTGTCTTGCACTGAGGAGAGGCTTCTGTCAGGCCACTCTGCCATAGAGCCCCAACTGGTGGAGGGCTGCAGTGATGGTTGACTTTCCACAACTTTCTCCCATCTCCCGACTGCATCTCTGGAGCTCAGCCACAGTGATCTTTGGGTTCTTCTTTACCTCTCTCACCAAGGCTCTTCTCCCCCGATGGCCAGCTCTAGGAAGGGTTCTGGTCTTCCCAAATGTCTTCCATTTAAGGATTATGGAGGCCACTGTGCTCTTAGGAACCTTAAGTGCAGCAGAATTTTTTTGTAACCTTGGCCAGATCTGTACCTTGCCACAATTCTGTCTCTGAGCTCTTCAGGCAGTTCCTTTGACCTCATGATTCTCATTTGCTCTGACATGCACTGTGAGCTGTAAGGTCTTATATAGACAGGTGTGTGGCTTTCCTAATCAAGTCCAATCAGTATATACAAACACAGCTGGGCTCAAATGAAGGTGTAGAACCAACTCAAGGATGATCAGAAGAAATGGACAGCACCTGAGTTAAATATATGAGTGTCACAGCAAAGGGTCTGAATACTTAGGACCATGTGATATTTCAGTTTTTCTTTTTTAATAAATCTGCAAAAATGTCAACAATTCTGTGGTTTTCTGTCAATATGGGGTGCTGTGTGTACATTAATGAGGAAAAAATGAACTTAAATGATTTTAGCAAATGGCTGCAATATAACAAAGAGTGAAAAATTTAAGGGGGCCTGAATACTTTCCGTCCCCACTGTACATCCAAATCAGGTGAACGCTATAGGAATTACAACAGTTTGTATATGTGCCTCCCACTTTTTAAGGGACCAAATGTAATGGGACAATTGGTTGCTCAGGTGTTCCATCGCCAGGTGTGTGTTATTCCCTCATTATCCCATTTACAAGGAGCAGATAAAAGGTCCAGTGTTCATTTCAAGTGTGCTATTTGCATTTGGAATCTGTTGCTGTCAACGCTCAATATGAGATCCAAAGAGCTGTCACTATCAGTGAAGCAAGCCATCATTAGGCTGAAAAAACAAAACAAACCCATCAGAGAGATAGCAAAAACATTAGGTGTGGCCAAATCAACTGTTTGGAACATCCTTAAACAGAAAGAACGCACCGGTGAGCTCAGCAACACCAAAAGACCCGGAAGACCATGGAAAACAACTGTGGTGGATGACCGAAGAAATCTTTCCCTGGTGAAGAAAACACCCTTCACAACAGTTGGCCAGATCAAGAACAGTCAACAATCAAGAGAAGACTTCACCAGAGTGAATACACAGGGTTCACCACAAGATGTAAACCATTAGTGAGCCTCAAAAACTGGAAGGCCAGATTAGAGTTTTCCAAACAACATCTAAAAAACTTTCACAGTTCTGGAACAACATCCTATGGACAGATGAGACCAAGATCAGCTTGTACCAGAGTGATGGAAAGAGAAGAGTATGGAGAAGGAAAGGAACTGCTCATGATCCAAAGCATACCACCTCATCAGTGAAGCATGGTGGTGGTAGTGTCATGGCGCGGGCATGTATGGCTGCCAATGGAACTGGTTCTCTTGTATTTATTGATGATGTGACTGCTGACAAAAGCAGCAGAATGAATTCTGAAGTGTTTTGGCAATATTATCTGCTCATATTCAGCAAAAGGCTTCAGAACTCATTGGACGGCGCTTCACAGTGCAGATGGACAGTGACCTGAAGCATACTGCGAAAGCAACCAAAGAGTTTTTTAAGGGAAAGAAGTGGAATGTTATGCGATGGCCAAGTCAATCACCTGACCTGAATCCGATTGAGCATGCATTTCACTTGCTGAAGACAAAACTGAAGGGAAAATGTCCCAAGAACAAGCAGGAACTGAAGACAGTTGCAGAAGAGGCCTGGCAGAGCATCACCAGGAATGAAACCCAGCGTCTGGTGATGTCTATGTGTTCCAGACTTCAGGCTGTAATTGACTGCAAAGGATTTGCAACTAAGTATTAAAAAATTGATTTTTAAAACAGCTTACCTGTAAAATCCTTTTCTTGGAGTACATCACGGGACACAGAGCACCATAGTAATGACTATCTGGGTTATATGCTACCTTTAGGTGATTGGACACGGGCAACTAATAGTAAGAAGGTTCCTCCCATATAACCCCTCCCATACAGGAAGTACCTTTAGTTTTGTAGCAAGCAATGAAGATCCCAGAAAAAAGAGTGGAGGGACCTCTGTGTCCCGTGATGTACTCCAAGAAAAGGATTTTACAGGTAAGCTGTTTTAAAAATCCATTTTTCTTTATCGTACATCACGGGACACAGAGCACCATAGTAATGACTAACTGGGAAGTTCTAAAACAATGCATTTGAGGGGAGGGAACATAGTATTCCTAGACCCCTTTTAGGCCCAAAATTTAAAAAGCTGCTTGCAGCACGCTGTGGCCAAAAACATTCTCCCTTTGAGACCTAACATCCAGTTGGTAAAACCTGGTAAATGTATGAACCGAAGACCAAGCTGCCGCTTTGCAAACCTGAGCCATAGACACCTGCTGGCGCACTGCCCATGATGTACTAACTCCTCTAGTAGAGTGAGCTTTGAGATATCGAGGTGAACCTTGTGTTTCAACTCATAAGCCTGGATAATAACCTGGCGAATCCACCTAGAAATAGTTGAACTAGTTGCTGCCTGTCCCTTTTTAGGACCTTCTGGCAGAATGAAAAGAGAGTCAGTCTTCCGAAAAGGATCTGACATATCCAAGTAAACCTTTACTGCTTTCACCTCATCTAGTGAGTGAAGTGATCTTTCCTTCTTGGCCCTAGGGTCGGGATAGAAGGAAGGCAAAATAATATCCTGATTCAAGTGAAAACTGGAGACCACTTTAGGTAAAAAATCTGGACGGGGTCGCATCACCACCCTGTCCTGATGAACAAACAGAAAGGGTTTTTTACAAGAAAGAGCGGCCAATTCTGACTCTGACCTCTGAGGACTCTTCAGCCTCCGCTTCTTTATTCCCTACGGCCACCTCCTCAAAATCCTCTGCCCGTTCTGGATCCAAATCACAAGGACCCAATTGGCTAAGAGAGTCCTGGTGCTCAAGTAACTCAGCACTGGGACCAGGCTCTTCCCTCCCTGTGTTACTGAGGCAATCATACCCGCTATTTTGCCTTCCAGGCCAGCAAGGGCTGACGTTAAGTTATCCTTAGTAACATAAGCTGATGCAGGGATATGGCTGGTGGCCACAACGCCTGACAAATGCAATGGCTCAGTCAGGCCAAATGCCGCAGGTCTTTCGGGGGAGATAGGTGCTGCAGTAGCCTGAGGTTGATCTCCTGTTTTTAAAGGAGTCTTTTTAACCCCTGGACTAGCCCTGTTCCCCATGCCTCGTTTTCTGGAAGACATTGCTTACAGGGATTTAGAGGAAAAACAATACTCTCTCTGTGCTATAAGGCTGAAAAACAGCGTATAGTAATCACCACGGCCTTAACTTTCTATGTGTTGCAAATGCCCGACTCACGTAGCCTCTGTGTTCCACCGTATACAAGTCTAATCTGACAAACAGCCTTAACACACGCAGGCGCTGACTTCCCTCTATATGCACGCCTTGTCACGTGACGTACGCACACCCAGGAATCTTACTGCGCATGCGCACGCCCATGGGGAACACGCGGCGCCATACCTTCACGCCGCGATGCACGTGGTGACCGCCGTCCGCGTACGCAATTGCGCACACAGATGGATACAGGCACACGGGCACGCGGCGCACTCCTGACGCACGCGCGCGCCAAGCACACGCAGCCCCCGTGCGGGAGACAGCCGTCCTGTTGTGTCTATATGGGACTAACAGTGGAACATAAGGTATGAACATTTGGCAACAACATGTCATGTCAATACAGTATTATTACTTTTAGGCCTCCAGAGGGAGCACTCACTGATCCTCACTGCAGGGCCTGTACAGGCCCAATCTTCTCCCATCACCGCGGGTAGCGCCACTGAGGACCTTCAAGGACTGGGTCCCCTTTTTATTTGTTTGGGTCCACACCCTTGGACCTGTAAGCAGTGCTGTGTTTTGGCCTAGGCCAACAAGGCCCAGGTCTAGGGCGGCCACGAGAACGGCACCTGCACCCTCTTCCCGCACACCAGGGCCACCATCAGGGGAGTACAGCTTAGGAGTGGCTTCGCGGGTGCGGAGGGAGCCAGAAAGCAATTTAAGTAGGAGCCGTCAAGCCGCCCCTGTAAAGCCCTGATTCTCTCTCTGAATGGCCCTCTGCTGTGGCCAATCATGGGGAGGGAAACAGCAGCAGGAAGCTGGGCGGCAGCGCGCTGAAACCAATTAGAGCCACTCTTTCTCTCTTCGGCTGACAGAAAGGGGAGGGGTGGCGAGCGGGGGAGTTCTCTGCTGCTGCCGAGTTCTCTGGCAAATGGAGCAGCAGCGCTGTGACAGGGAGAGGAGAGATGCGGGCTGTCTGTGTATCTCCCCCGCTCGCCCCCCTCCTCTTTCTGTCAGCCGAAGGGAGAAGAGAGAGTGGCTCTAACTGGTTTCGCTGCGCCGCCACCCAGGTTCCTGACCGCTGTCTCCCTCCCCATAATTGGCCACAGCAGAGGGCCAATCAGAAGACTCTGGGGGCATCATGGGAAAAGTATTTCCTGAAGAGTGGCGCCCCTGTGTGTCCACAGACATCATGCTACAGCCCCCAGCATGCATGCACTCTGCTGGGGGGAGTTTACAGGAGGAGAAAAAGAATTCTGTGCTGGGGGAAGCCAGAGAGGGAGCCACGCTGTACCCGCACCACCAGAGCCACGCTGTACCCGCATCACCAGAGCCACACTGTACCCGCATCACCAGAGTCACGCTGTACCCGCATCACCAGAGCCACACTGTACCCGCATCAGAGCCACGCTGTACCTGCACCACCAGAGCCACGCTGTACCCGCACCACCAGAGCCACGCTATACCCGCACCACCAGAGCCACGCTGTACCCACACCACCAGAGAGCCACGCTGTACCTGCACCACCAGAGCCATGCTGTACCCGCACCACCAGAGAGAATCACACTGTACCCACACCACCAGAGCCACACTGTACCCGCACCACCAGAGAGAGCCACGCTGTACCCGCATCACCAGAGAGAGCCATGCTGTACCCGCACCACCAGAGAGCCACGCTATACCCACACCACCAGAGAGCCACGCTGTACCCACACCACCAGAAAGAGAGCCACATTGTTCCCACACCACCAGAGAGGGAGCCACACTGTACCTGCACCACCAGAGAGCCACGCTGTACTCACACCACCAGAGAGAGAGCCACGCTGTACTTGCACCACCATAGAGAGAGCCGCGCTGTTCCTGCACCAACAGAGAGCCACACTGTACCTGCACCACCAGACAGGGAGCCACGCCACCAGAGAGAGCCACGCTGTTCCCGCACCACCAAAGAGAGAGCCACGCTGTACCTGCACCACCAGAGAGGGAGAAAGATGAAGCCACTGCCGGGGTACAGACATGCTACACTACTGACTAGAGTCAGCCTGGGCAACCCAGAGTGAGCGAACGTCCAGCCGGAGGAATCACTGTTGCAGTTTCACTGGGTCTGGTAAGAGAGCCTGTTGGCCATTATCCATTACTGTTCCCAAGGACTGAGCCATTAGGAAGTGCCTAACCTGATATCCTCTAGGCCTTATTGACTGCCATAATGAGCTCCAACGCTGGGCCTCCAGTCTAAAAATTAAGGGGGGGACACAATTTTTACCGCACCAGGTGACATCAAACCTAGTGACGCCACTGTCCCGGAGCCCACAACAAGTTCCGGCACTGAGCTTCGGTAACTGGCCATACAGTGTGCACTAGCGTGGGCACCCAGGACATTTGCCACCCGGGGTCCCACAAGCGCCGATCAGCTTTCCGTAGCAGCCACCACCTCTCTCCCCACTGTCAGCTATACACACTCCTCAGCTTCTCCTCCTTCTCGGCTCCAATGTTCTAGTGTACACAGTCAGGAGGAGGAGGAGCCACAGAGGAGGGACACGACTTCAGTGCAAAAGCCACGCTGCCGGTCTGAGGTCTGTGTATAGTTTACAGTGGAGGGGGACACAGTAACCGGGACGGGGGGCAGATAACAGATGCACACATGGATGAGGGGAGGGGGGGTAAGGGGATATGTGCTGGGTGGTTTGAGAGGGGAGAGAATATGTGCTAGTGGGGGGGTCTGATCCTCCCCTCCCAAAGCACCCAGCACATATCCCCTTACCCCCAAATGAAAAAATGCGGCATCCCTCTCTGTCCTCCTCCTGTGGTGTCCCTCTGTCCTCTTTCCATGAAGATGACAGGGCGGATCTTAAAAAGGAAGAGGTATGGCCTTGACAGGAAAGGGTGGGTCATATTTAAATTAGAGGGTGCGCGAGCTTAGTCAGGCCTAGGGCAGCACAAAACCTAAATACACCACTGCCTGTAAGGCACCCTTTAGGTTTCCTTGGGCAAATGAAAGACCAGGAATACCATATAACAAGGGTCCAGCGCCATAAAGGACACAATACAGACAAAACCTTGTTCTTGAACCAAGGCTCGGGTACCATCCACTTTAGCATAATAAGCCATCCGAATGGATCCGATTATAACATCCTCACTGGGACATTATTGAAGAAATTTGAAGAGCTTCCATAGCCGTGACCATCACCTTCAAGACACTGACACAAAACTAAAGGTAATTCCTGTATGGGAGGGGTTATATGGGAGGAACCTTCTTACTATTGGTTGCCAGTGTCCAATCACCTAAAGGTAGCATATAACCCAGATAGTCATTACTATGGTGCTCTGTGTCCCGTGATGTACGATAAAGAAAAGTGAAAGTTTGATGGATGATTGTTAATCTGTCCAATTACTTTTGGTCCCTTAAAAAGTGGGAGGCACATATACAAACTGTTGTAATTCCTACACTGTTCACCAAATTTGGATGCAAATACCCTCACATTAAAACTGAAAGTCTGCAGTTAAAGCACATCTTGTTCATTTCATTTCAAATCCATTGTGGTGGTGTATAGAGCCAAAAAAATTTGAATTGTGTCGATGTCCCAATATTTATGGACCTGACTGTATATGCATCCCAGGTGTTGTGTGTATATATATATATATATATATATATATATATATATATACACATACACACTGTATTCAGTTTAGCTAGATCCGTTCCTGTTATTCTCTTCCTAATATATTTACAGGCAGGCAGCTGCAGTATTTTCAGTCAGTGTACTGTATCCTGTGCACAGTGTGCAACTAAAGCTAACTGCAGACAATTGCTGGTGTTCTCTTCCTAATAATACCACAGGCAGGCAGCTGCAGTATTTTCAGTTAGGGTACTGTATCCTGTGCACAGTGTGCAACTAAAGCTAACTGCAGACAATTGCCGTTGTTCTCTTCCTAATAATACCACAGGCAGGCAGCTGCAGTATTTTCAGTCAGTGTACTGTATCCTGTGCACAGTGTGCAACTAAAGCTAACTGCAGACAATTGCTGGTGTTCTCTTCCTAATAATACCACAGGCAGGCAGCTGCAGTATTTTCAGTCAGTGTACTGTATCCTGTGCACAGTGTGCAACTAAAGCTAACTGCAGACAATTGCTGGTGTTCTCTTCCTAATAATACCTCAGGCGGGCAGCTGCAGTTTTTTCAGTCAGTGTACTGTATCCTGTGCACAGTGTGAAACTAAAGCTAACTGCAGACAATTGCTGGTGTTCTCTTCCTAATAATACCACAGGCAGGCAGTTGATTCAGCCAGCTGCAGTATATTAGTGTACTGTATACTGGGCACAGTGTGCAGCTAAAGCTCACTGCAGACAATTCCTGTTGTTTTCTTCCTGATAATACTACAGGCAGGCAATCGATTCAGCTAGCTGCAGTATAATCAGTATATATATACATCCCAGCTTTGTGCAGCTACATCTCACTGCAGGCCATTCCTTGTGTACTTATTCCAATACATCAAAGACAGTATGTCTGGAAGGCCAACATGGAGAGGCAGACAGTCACAGGCCAATAAAAAAGGGCAAGCAGGCTCTGTGTCTAGAGGCAACAGTGCTGGTTGTGGATGCGCAGCGTTTTGAAGGCTCCGATGATGGTTCCCAACTTGAGGAAGGCACTAACGTGAGCCCAGAGAGAGGGGTTGCCCAAGAGTGACAACAAACTGGCAGTCATGTTCCCCCAGCTGCGGCATACTGCCAGGTTTGCTCCAGTGATGAGGAGGGAGGGGATGATGAGCTCACAGACTCTACGTGGGTGCCTGATAGGAGAGAGGAGGAGGAGGTGGAGGACTAGGAGGCACATTTCACAACGAGGCAAGATGCCCTCCAGGGGCCAGCTTAAAGGCAGCCAACCGATTGCATCACACCGCAGAGCTCCGTGCATTATTCCAAAAGTTCTTTGGTGTGGGCCTAATTTGAGATGTGTGCAGCAGATCGCACGTTGCTATTTGCAACATATGTCTGAAGTGTATCAAGCGTGGACTAGACAGCAAGCGCTTGGGCACTACATGCTTAATCAGACATATGTTGAGCTCCCATGCAGCCCGTTGGCAACACTACCTAAAAAACCCACACCAAAGAACAAGGCGGACCTCTCCTTGCTCCTTCTCATTAGCTGGGATCTCCATCCGCACTATACCTTCAGTCCTCTCAGAAACCTGCACTGAGAGGAATGAAGGTGTACAATTAGGTACACCAACATCCGATTCTAGCAGGCCGATTTCCCTACCCCAGTTGCTCCACAGGCGAAAGAAGTTCATTCCCAGCCATCCACATGCCCAGCGGTTGAATGCTAGCTTGGCTAAATTGCTAGCACTTCAACTGCCTTTTCAGTTGGTAGACTCTGCCCCCTCCATGAGTTTGTGGAATGTGCGGTACCTCAGTGGCAGGTTCCCAAACGCCACTTTTTTCATGGAAGGCGATTCCAGCTCTCTACCGGCATGTGGAAGGCAATGTCCATGCCTCGCTGGACAGGGCGGTCAGTGGTAAGGTGCATATTACCGCTGACTCATGGTCCAGGAGGCATGGACAGAAACGTTACCTATCTTTCACCGCGCACTAGGTAACTCTGCTGGCAGCCGGGTAACGATGCAGGACAGAGTGCAGTAGTGTTGGAGGTTGTTCCACCACCACGCCTCCAAAATTCTACTAGTGGTGATTCTGCCACACCTCTCTCCTCCACCCCCTCCTCTTCTTCTTCCTCCATGGCCTCTTCCTGTGCTGATTTGTTCCCCGAAACCAGCGGTGCTCCGTAGGCGTTCAAGGGGCTACGCAAACACACAGGCAAAAAGATGTCATGCGGTGCTTGAGCTGGTGTGCTTGGGGGACAGGAGCCACACTGGAGCAGAGATTCTGTCAGCTCTGCAGGGGCAGGCTCAGAGGTGGTTGACGCCATGCCAGCTTAAGCCAGGAATGGTGGTTTGCGGCAATGGCACCAACCTCCTCTCCGCCCTCCGACAGGGACAACTGACCCATATGCCCTGCTTTGCTCAAGTTCTTAACTTGGTGGTGCAGTGGTTCTTGGGCAGGTACCCGAGCTTACAGGATGTCCTGAGGCACGCCAGGAAAGTCTGTGTGCATTTCTGCTGGTCATATAATGCCAGCGCTCGGCTAGCTGACCTCCGAAAGGAATTTAACCTGCCCAAGAACCGCCTAATCTGTGCCCACCAGATGGAACTCAACGTTGGCCATGCTGCAGCGGCTGCACACGCAGCAGAGGGCCATCAATGAGTACCTGTGCGACTATGGCACCAGGACAGGGTCAGGGGAGCTTGTTTTTTTTCCCCACGCCAGTGTGCCATGATCAGGGATGCATGCACTGTCCTGTCACCATTTGAGGAGGCCACAAGGATGGTGAGCAGTTACAGTGCATGCATCAGTGACACTGTCCCCCGTGTCCACCTGTTGGAGCACACGCTGCGTGGAATAATGGAAAGGGCACTTGAGGCAGAACAGAGGCAGGAAGAGGAGGACTTCCTTACCTCTCAAGGCCCCCTTTATCCAGTGTTCCTCCATGCCCGCCGATCACACAGGAAGAGGACGAGGAGGAGGATTGTGTCATCATGGAGGTGGAGCCTAGCACTCAGCATCAGCAGCAGTCTTCAAGTGATCATTTACAGTCCGAAGGTGGCTGCGGATCATGTCATCCTTAGTGACCCAGAGGACTCTGGACCGAATGCCTTAGCAAACCTACGCTGCATGGCCTCCCTGATCCTGCAAAGCCTGCGGAAGGATCCTCGTATTCGTGGTATCAAGGAGAGGGATCATTACTGGCTGGCAACCCACCTTGATCCACTTTACAAGGGTAAGGTTGCGAACCTTATCTTGCCGTCGCAGTGGGAGCAGAGGATGAAACATCTTCAGGAGGCCTTGCAGAAAGGTTTGTGCAATGCGTTTCCAGAGCCTGGGAGGTTACAATTTCCTGGTCCTCCTGGACAACGTGTTGCTGAGGCTTCGGTTAGTGACAGAAGGAGTGGTGGAGAAGGTGGCCGTCGGACTGATGCGTTCAGACAATTTAGTCCGCAGCCCCAAGGTATGATCGGTTCCAGCAACCATCGCAAGCGTCTGATTCACATGGTGCAGGAATACCTAGGGGCAAGATCAGATTTGGACACCTTTCCCACCGAAAAACCTCTGGGTTACTGGGTCTTGAGGATGGAGCACTGGCCAGAGCTTGCACAGTATGCAAGTGAGCTACTGGCCTGTCCTGCATCCAGCGTTCTTTCGGAACGCACATTCAGTGCTGCTAGAGGCTTTGTAACCAATCACAGGGTGCGCCTGTCCACCGAATCAGTCAATTGGCTGACCTTCATAAAAATGAATCAGTCTTGGAATCACCAGCTACAAGGCACCTGATGCTGATGTAACCGAATCTTTTTTTTTTTAACGTGAGATCCCTTCAAGACTGCCTATGCTGATGCTGAGTGACTATCCTGTTATGCTGAGTGACTATCCTCTTCCTCCTCAATGTTCATGCTGATAGCTTGTAAGAACATTTTTGGTTCTGGGCGCCGCCACCAGTGTCTGTTTAACAGGGGCGTGTAATTACAATTTTTGATGCAGTATTTGTGAGGGGTTGCAGTGTTGTGGCACCAGCACCAGTGCCTAAGGCCCAATTTTTCTGCCCCTGTTTAACAGGGGCGTGTAATTACAATTTTTGATGCAATACTTTGCAGCAGGGCTCATTCCTGCACTCCAACTAGAGTAAGTGTGAGGGGTTGCAGTGTTGTGGCACCAGCACCAGTGCCTTAGGCCCAGTTTTTCAGCCCCTGTTTAACAGGGGCATGTAATTACAATTCTTGATCTAATATTGCACAACAGGGCCCGTTCCTGCGTCCACCAAGAGTAACTGTGAGGCCTTACAGTGTTGTGGCAACACCACCACACCGTCCACCACCAAAGGCCCAATTTTTCTGACCCTGTCCAACAGGGGCATGTAATTACTATTCTTGATCTAATATTTCACAGCAGGGCACGTTCCTGCGCCCACCAAGTGTAACTGTGAGGGCTTACAGTGTTGTGGCAACACCAACACCTAAGGCCCAAATTTCTGCAGAGTATATAGAGCAGGCCCCTACTTTCAAACATCCAACTTACAAACGACTCCTACTTGCAAACTGAAGGAGACAAAAGGAAGTGAGAGGAAATCTACCCCTAGGAAGGGAAATTCTCTCTCCTGTAATGCCCTGTACACACGGTCGGACTTTCCGACGGAAAATGTGCGATTGGAGCTTGTTGTCGGAAATTCCGACAGTGTGTGGGCTCCATCAGACATTTTCCATCGGATTTTCCGACACACAAAGTTTGAGAGCAGGCTATAAAATTTTCTGATAACAAATTCCGATTGCGTCAATTCCGACCGTGTGTGGCCAATTCCGACACACAAAGTGCCACGCATGCTCAGAAGAAATTCCGAGACGGAACAGCTCGGTCTGGTAAAATTAGCGTTCGGAATGGATAGAGCACTTTCGTCAGGCTGCAATGTTTAAAATAGTTTAATACAGCGCACTCTCTTCTTTATAATGCTAGAAGAATGAAGTAGTTTTCCTGCTCATATTCACACAGACTTCTCACAAACTTCTTTCTTTATTATTTATCGTGATTCCCTGAATATATTTTGATTTGTCACATCTGACAAAAAATATATATATTATTATTTTTTTGGTTTGTATTTTTTTCAAGGCTGATCTTTTTTTGTTTTTATTTTTTTTTTTCTCCAGAATATTTTTGTGTGTGTTTTGTGTGTCAAGTTACCACAACACCATTATTATCTTGTATTATTTAATCTCAAGGAGATTGCTTGGTGTTGGTGTCCCTGGTTAATTTCACATTGTATTTTTGAAATGTACCTGAATTCTCACAAACAAACTGTCCTTTTTGAAGGAAAACACACATAGGCGAGTATAATTGAAACCAAAATTCCTTTATTAAGGGCTCAGAACCAAACAAAGAGGGAGGCAACGCTGGAGAAACATCATAAATTGGCGAAGCCTTTGACCCCCAGGGCAGACATCAATTATTTTCCAGCAAAATTGGTGGCCTGAGGAGTCCATATGTAAGGGAGTACAGTCTGGTCCAGAAGTCAAAGAGATCCTGAAAGCAGCAGATGACATGTATGTTCCCAGGCTGTGGTACTACAAGAGCCTGCATCTTTTGCCAGACAAGACTGAACCCAGGTCATCACTCGCTGGTCTTCTTTCCACGCTCCTTCCACGCTTCCTTCCACGCTTTGGCTCTGGTGGTGGTCCTCACACAGGAGGCGTTGGCCCTCCTGCATGCCCTGCAGTTTGGTGGCAGCCATGCAGGCAAAGGCCTCTTCAGGGGTGGGGGTGGCTCTGAGGGACGCAGAAGCCTTCTGAATGAGCCTGAGCGCTGAATCCTGCACGTTACTCCCCTTCCTGGGTCTTTTGTTTGGAAGGCGGAGGGGAGGAACCTGCGATTCGGTCAGGCTCCTACTGGGCCCGGCCTTCTCCTGGCTGCCACTTAGCCCCGCCTCCTCCTGGCTGCCACTACCCCCCCGCCTCCTCCTGGCTGCCACATTCCACAGCCTCCTCCTGTGTGGCACATTCCGCAGCCTCCTCCTCCTGGCTGAGGTCTTCCTGTGTATGAAAAAGGGACATAGTTTTAGTTTCTTCTTCATCAATCACACACATTTTTCACCTCATGACTGTTGCCAATTGAATGTTATCAAATATAACAGACTATCATTCTGAGTCCAGCATTTTTCATTCTTGTCCCAATTATTTTTGCCCACTACTGTCTATTGATATGTAAAACACTTCCTTAAATCAGCAATTAGTGATCAATAATAACATCTAGTAAACATCATTTATTGCTTGCCCAGAAATCTGTAGAAGAATTCTATACCTGGCTCCAGCTGGGTTCCTCCACTTCTTCCTGGCTGGAAGTCCCAGGTTGGACATCGGAAGCCTCAGCTGGGGTGGAAGATAGGGTGGAAGGAAAAGTGGAAGAAAGGGTTGAGAGGGATTCCCTGACTCCAGTCTGGTCTGACAGAAATCGCAGTCTCTCATAGTACCACAGCCTGGGGATATAAACCTCATCTGCTGCAGCTCCGGATCTCTGGGAATCCGTGACCTTCTTGCGCTCCCTAAGATAAGTGCTCCTCAGGCCACCAATTTTGGCTTTTAAATAGGGGATGGTTGCCGTGGGGACCACCGGCTTCACCAACTCCAGCAGTTTCTCCAGCGCTGCCTGCCTCTTTTGTTTATTGTTGTATTGGGGGTGTTTGATCTGCCACAAACAGGGCAGCTCCCTGTACTTGTCTATGAACAGGGGGAGGAAGTTGTGGTCATTGAAGCCATCCATTTTATCTGCAATACACAAGACAAACCCTAATGCCAGGCTAAAGTCTCCTAATCTTGTCCCAATATAGGCCTCAATCTATAAGCAGTATAGGCCCAATTTTAAATCTTATCTTCGTTATCACGATCGGCGCCTCTGATACTCCTTCCTCCGCTCACAGATCATACGTAAGACGCACGCGTGTTACGCTTTATATACACTGCGCATGCGTGAAACTCCGCCCGCCCCTGACGTTCTTTCTAGTCTATTCCCTGCCCCTTCTCGTACGGAGCAGTGGGGGAAGAGCACATGGCGGAGACACAGCAGGTGTCAGATAATTACACCAATGAGGAGGAGGAAGAGGAAAGCCCGGAGCCAGAAACGTCTGGATCCAGAAAGAGACGATTTAAGGCCTCAAATATGTCCTTTGGGGAGATGTTGGAGATGGTCGACATAATGAAAAGGACCGACTATGACGGGAAGTATGGACCTTACCCCAACCCCAATGTCCGAAAGGCCAAGATCATGGCAAAAGTGGTCAAAAGTCTGCAGAAGAATTTCGGGGTACGACGATCCAAGGATTAGCTCAGGAAGCGGTGGTCGGATCTGAAATTAAGAGAGCACGAGCAGTACAGAAGGATCAGGAGAGTGCTGCAAAAAGTAAGTAGTTGTCCTGTGTTCCTATTCTTTCTTTTTATTACGTTCGTGCTGCTCCATGTGCTTTTCTTTACTGTTGTACGGTTTAAAATGGCAACTTTCATGTTCATGGGCACATTATTCAATCGTATGAAACATTGTTCGTTCGGCCTAGAAAACACCATTGTTTTGGAGATATGCATTTGAATACATTTTTTCGGCCCTACTTCTATTCAAATAATTTTGTTGTCTAGATGGGTTTGTAAGTAGAATGTAATGCAAATTAGATTCTGTGTAAGGAGAGGACACTCAGCAGCAGTTTTCACATCTGGACACTGGAGCACTAGTGTTGGACACAAGAACACCCTTTTTATTAGGGGGTCCCACACAGGTGCTCCAGTGTATACTATAGGGGTGACTCCATCTTTTTCTTCATCTTGGAACTCTGCCAAAATAGACAATTGTATCCCACTTCCAAGCAATGTTTCATATTTCTATTTATGTCATCAAATACCTGTGTGCTAAGTATACCTATTTTTTTTTACATAGGGGAGAAAAAACTCAGAGGACACCCCTCATCCGAGGAGACCACAGACCCCCCACCTCAGGAAGAAGTGGAGACCCACCAAAGACAACAGGAGGAGGAGGAGGAGGAGGAAGGAGATGTGGTGGAAATTGTCACCAGAACAGGTGAGTGTCTGCGACCTTTTTAGGTGATCTTGATGTTTGTGGATCCAGGGCATTTCACCAGTGAAAGTGCACAGATCCTGATCAGGGAGATCATGGGGTGTAATAGGGACTTGGAAAACATCCAGAAAAACATCAATGATGTTCAAAAAAAAATGAAGAACATCATTGATGTTTTAGGGCGAGTTTGAAACACCTCCAAATCCCTTCCCTCTTTGGTGCTTTTTGTAATCTCAAAATTTCTCTTCTTTTTTGACAGATTTGAGATAAGCCAAATTTTGAAGATGCACACAGTGTGTCAACATGTGCTATCTGCCATCACGGGAGATCAATGTAGGCGTTTTGGGGGTGCAACCCCTTCCTCAATAATAAAGTAGCTGGGAGGAAGGGATTGCACCCCCAAAACACGTCCCTTGATCCCCCGTGATGGCAGCTAGCACATGTTAACATTCGGCAATTTGTGTGCATCCTAAAAATGTGGCTTTTCCAGGGGTGACGTCACCCATCTGAACGCAATATCAAACACAGTTTATAAATACTCATGTCTGATATTGCCTTCAATTTCTTTAAAAGTTGAACTTTGTAAGTTCCAGATTTGTGTCTTTCTTATTTGTTTTAAACATGCCTGTTTTACCTTAAATGGACATTTCTACTTTTAGTAATGTGATGCAAAAAAATGTTATACAACAAACATGTTGGTTTGTTTTACAAACCTTTTCTAAATGCACATGTGATTGTGCTGGTATTAAAAAGATTGATAATCAAGAATGTGTGGATTATTGTTTCAACGCTCCAAAACTTTTGTTGTGCTCAAATTGGTGTTTTCAGTGACAATGGGGGTTATTTCCTAAGGGAAAATCCACTTTGCACTACAAGTGCAGTTTCAGTGCAGTTTCAAGTGCACGTATAGTGCAAAGTGTCTTTGCCTTTAGTAAATAACACCCAACAGTGCTTTGTAATGTTACACAATCACGCCATTTTCAGGACTCACCACATTTCTGTCAGGGTCAGTTAAAAGAAACACAAGCAGTAAATGTCACCAAAGATTTTAGTAGTTAAAATTATTTTTTATTTTAAAAATGTTTCAGACATTGTCTGGCATATTGATGGCCCCCCCTACCCTCAAAGTAATCAAGGTATCTAAGACGGACCTCACGGGCACTCAGGGGGGGCAAGCCAGGACGGCCACTTTCAAGCACCGTCAGGGTTGGTTCATTATTAATTCCGGCCTCAGGCCCAACTGAGGCAGCATAATTGGCAGAATTTTGCCTTAAAAAGTTGTGTGGAACACAGCACGCCAGGATGATATGATTCAGTTTGTACTCCGCCATGTGTATGGGTGTAAGAAATAGGCGGAACTGGCTGGCCATGATTCCAAATGTGTTCTCCACCACTCTTCTGGCTCTGGCCAGCCGGTAGTTAAAAACTCTCTGGTCGGGGGTGAGGGTCCTCATAGGTAATGGCCACATAAGATGGTCCCACAGCGCAAACGCTTCATCAGCAACGAAGACGAATGGGAGTCCCTCCACATTGTCTTCTGGAGGTGGCAAGTCCAAGCTGCCATTCTGGAGACACCTGTAGAACTCCGTCTGGGCGAAGACTCAACCATCGGACACTTGGCCATTCTTCCCCACGTCCACATACAGGAACTCATAAGTAGCCGACACCAACGCCAACATCACAATACTATTGAACCCCTTATAGTTGTAATAGTATGACCCCGAGTTGGGTGGTGGGATGATGTGGATGTGTTTCCCATCAATTGCCCCTCCGCAGTTAGGAAAGTCCCACCGCTGGACAAAGTGGGAGGCCACAGTCTGCCATTCCTGTGGCGTGGAAGGAAACTGTGGAGTCAAACAAGAAAAAAAATTAATCATTTTGCACCTAAACAGTGAAAGCAGATTAGACACAAACATTCTTGGCCAACATCACTAACATAACATTTATTTTAGGGAGTTTTGAAAGACCAAGGTATAAGGTCCACCTATCAGACCCCCCCCCATGGGCCATTTCTAACATTTTGGGGGGGGGATCTTTTGGACAGGTAACATTCTCCACTTCATTGAGAGATGAATGCCTAAATAATGTGTATTACTTTGGCCAGCCCCTCCTTACTTACACTATTGGCAGCCCAGTGGACAGGTAAGAAGTGTCATAATACAAAGATTTAAATACACATTGTACACATTTTAGAACATTTGGACAATTTGCTATTACCTATCAAGATATTAATAATATACAAAAACTTTAAACAGTACCATTTGAACGTATACAGGCAGGCCCTTGCACTACATGCTTTGGGGAATTCATCCATACATCTGACCACAAAAGAGGTGGGTATAGTGTGTATGGGTTTGGCAAAGTCAGCAGATAGATGATTGAGGATAGATAGAGAATTGGTATCAGCTGACTTAGCAGTTGGGGGGAGGGAGGGTTCCAAATGATTTGGGGACCCAAAAAAAAGCCTCTGGCACTCTGCCTGAATTTAAAGCACAAATCACATTTTTAAACATTTTAGGGGGTTTTTAGGGTAAAGCACTACTATGGAGCTGACAAAATACACTGTTAAGTGACTACATGAGGTGAATATAGGGCCAGGAGAGCATGCTGGGGAGGTAAGTGAAGGCAAATATGCATGAAGGACAAAAAAAAAGTACATAAAAATCCAGCATGCATGAGGACAAAGGGAACTTTCACAGCATCTTACAATCATGGTAATTAGGGACTGAGGAAAGAAATACAATATATTATCAAACATTAAATACAATAAAATGTGATATAAAAGGATAAAAATCTTACCTTCATATAGTCCTTCTGCAGGACCTGGATGATGGCAGAACAGTGATGGCTTGCCTTATGCAGGTATCTTGCCTGCTAATATAAGGGGTCAGCAAAGCCAGCAAATTGTGAAATACGGGGTCAGTCATCCGAAGAAAGTTCCTGAAATCATTAGGATTATTCTCACGGATCTCACAGAGCAAAGGCATGTGACAGAACTGGTCACGCTGGAGCAACCAATTCTTGGTCCATGAACTCCTCCCCACCCTGTTCATGGACTGGGCTTGTGTCAAGGTAAGGACCCCAACACCAAGCCCCCACACAGCACGAACTCTACGAGGAGTACGTATACGCAACATGGCTAGAAAACGGTCGGCTGCTCAGAACGAAGTAACAGAACGCACTGAAGAACAGCAAGGCCTGTGAAGAGCGACCTGAAAAACAGCAACGAGCGGACAAGAACGTAATGAATATCCAATACGAACTGACTGCATGCACTGAAGAGCAGATACAAACCCACAAGCACAAACTGAACAGCAAAAAACAATCTGAAAACCACGAGTCTGAAAAAGCGAGAATCGTCTCTTACCAAACTTTTACTGACACGAGATTAGCAAAAGAAGCCCAAAGGGTGCCACGCTTGGTTCAGAACTGCCCTTTTCTAGTCTCGTCGTACGTGGTCGTCACCGCGTTCTTGGCGATCAGTAATTCCGACAACTTTGTGCGACCATGTGTATGCAAGACAAGTTTGAGTCAACATCCGTCGGAAAAAATCCATGGATTTTGTTGTCGGAATGTCCGATCAATGTCTGATCGTGTGTACAGGGCATATGAGTTCCTTGTTTCACTAAAAACCCCAAAATTTCAAAATCCAATTGTCATTGGAACAGAAAGTGAGGTGAAATTTTCTGAACAGGTGCACAGACAGCAAAACAAATGTTACAAGGGTGATAATCCTTCCCTATGTTTTCCAAAAAGCTTAAAAATAGATTTTTTGGCTGGAGATACACATAAAAAATGTACCAGTTCAAAATTACAAACAGATTCTACTTAAGAACAAACCTACAGTCCCTGTCTTGTTTGCACCGCCTGTATACTGCTGTTCAGAGTATATAGGGCCTGGGGACCCCACGCCTTTCCTTTTTTTTAATTTTGGTGCGGGGTTCGCCTTAATATCCATACAAGACCCAAAGGGGCTGGTAATGGGCTGGGGGGGGGGTTTCTCAATGATTTTCATCCATATTGCCGGGACCAGACATGACATTAAAGCCCCAAGCAGTTCTAAATTACTTTTTTTCCTTTAGAAATGTCATTTTTGAGCAGGGACTGTTCTAAACATGGGAAACACGCGCCACTTTACAGGCATACTATAGACATCCCCCAGGCACGACATTTAAAGGAATATTTCACTTTTATTTTTTCACTTTAAGCATCATTAAAATCACTGCTCCCAAAAAACGGCCGTTTTTAAAACTTTTTTTTGCATTGATACATGTACCCTGGTGCAGGACCCGGGTCCCCAAACCCTATTAAGGATAATAACTTACATATTAGCCTTTAAAATTCACACTTTTGATTTCTCACGTTCGAGTCCCATAGACTTTAACGGGGTTCGAAAGTTTGCGCGAACGTTCTGTCCGTTCAAATATTCTGATGCGGACCGAACCGGGGGGTGTTCGGCTCATCCCTAGTGGGGATAGGTGGATGGTTTTGCCATTTCTCTTGACAGAGAAGTCAGGGGAAGAGGCACGTGTGGGAGGAAATATTATGAGCTTGGTTTTGGACAAGTTGAGTTTGAGGAAGTGGTGTGACATCAATACAAATATGTCTATTAGTAAGTTAGTGATGCGTGAGGAGACTGATGGAGTGAGCTGAGGGGAGGAGAGATAAATTTTGGTGTCATCAGCGTAGAAATTATATTGGAAGCCATGAGAGGCTATCAGCTGACCCAGGGAGGAGGTGTTGATTGAAAATAAAAATAGGAGAGGTCGAAAAAAAAAACCCTGAGGGACCCCGACAGAGAAAGGAAGAGGAGAGGAGGAAGTAGAATTGTAAGTGACACTGAAGGTGCAGTGGGATAGGTAAGATGAGAGCCAGTGAAAATTTATTGTGGAGGAGGGGGTGTCAACCGTATCAAAGGCAGCCGAAAGGTCCAGTAGTAGGAGTACAGAATAGTGTCCATTGGTTTTTGCTGTTAGTAAGTAATTTGTGAGTTTTAGAAGAGCAGTGTCTGTGGGGTGTTGAGGGCGCACATATGATGTGAATGTTCTACACCAGTGGTCATCAACCCTGTCCTTAGGGCATACTAACAGGCCAGGTTTTATGTATGACCTTGAGGAGATGCAGACTAGAATACTGGTAATGAGATTTCTTGCATCCAGGATTTTTTTTTAATGTAATCCAAATTGTGGGTTTGCTTGCCTAATTTGTGACCTTTTGTGCATGTAGATTTTACCGTGCTCGTGGGTTTCTTTTTTCACACCTTGGGGGAATAGTATTGCAAAATGGAAGGCTTTTAGATCATTGGGGGTTGACATTTTTTTTAGCAGGCAGGTCAAAGCAAATAGGTCATTCTGTTCAACAGGGTATATTTTTCTTTTTTTTTTAACCACATCAGTAAACTCTGTCAAGAGAGCCATTCAACTTTTACATTCATTTACTGTCTCCCTCTTGGTTTCACATCATTGTGGTTTTTCCTTAATCGTTATTTATTATTCAGTTTCTTCTCATTCTTTTTACAAGTGTATGTGAAACAAATTAGTATAAAATCTTATATATTATTACCCACTTTATCTATCTTATTCATCCCTCATCCCACCAGTTTACCCCCCCCCACCCTATTTGGTTTGTTCTCAGGCCCTCTTTCTTATTTCCAGGTTTTATTAGGTCCTACCACCTTCCGCCATCTTTCCTAGGTATTTCTCCAAAGTTTTAAAAGTTCTCCATCCTCTCCAGATATTATTGTATTTTTCTGAGTACTCTTTTTCTCTACAGCATAAATATTCAATTCCACTATAATATTCTATTTGCTCAAACCATTTCCTCACATCTGATTTTTCTTTACTTAACCATTTTTTTCAGAATTAGTCCTTTTGCAGCGTTCAACAATATTGGAGATAATGTTTTCCTATATTGCTTGTTTGGAGCTTTTGAATCATGAAATAATCACGCATGGAGGGAATTAGTTGTCTTTTCTCCAGTTATCTCATCTATACATTCCAGAATTTCCCTCCAATACTCCTTAATTTTCAAGCACTCCCACCAGATGTGTCATCGAAGCTCTCTGTCCACATTCCTCCAACATTGTGGAGATTTGTCCAGTTGAAATTTGTGGATTTTATCCGGTGTCAGGTACTATCTTACCAGGAGCCTATAGTTCATTACTATTGTATTTATATTCACTGCGTAAATGTAAACTGCTCCTATCATTCTCTCGACTTGTTGATCTTCAAATTTCATACCTATTTCTTTTTCCCATCCCCCTATATAGGGGGGTGTCTCTTGTCCTTCCAAGTCTGACAATGTTTTGTATACTTTAGATATTCCGTTTGTGTACCACAGAGTTTTTCCAATAGATTTAATTGATTTCCATCTCTAATTGGTTGGGGTATAGTATTTATTAAATGCTTTAATTGAAAGTGTTCCCATTCTGTTATCTTCCACCCCTTTGTTTCCCTTAATTCCCCCAGTGATTTCAACTTCCCATGTGTGGTGATATCACTTATATCTGCATTCATTATTCTACCGCCCAGAGATGTCTCCTTCCCTGGACCGAAGAAATTTGTTCCCGTGAGCACTATTAATGGTGAGTTATATCTCCAGTTTTTTTGTCTGTATAGTGTATCCCAAATTTTAAATACGTTTATAGTCAAATTGTGTGCCTCCAAATCGAATGTTCTTTACTTGCGTGATACCCAAATATTTTTGTGCAATATTGTTCTACTTAACATGTTTTCAATCCTGATCCACTTTTTTCACTTTTTTAACCACTTCAGCTCCGGACCATTTGGCTGGCAAAAGACCAGAGCACTTTTTGCGATTCGGCACAGCGTCGCTTTAACTGACAATTGCGTGGTCATGCGATGTGGCTCCCAGAACAAAATTGACGTCCTTTTTTTCCCCACGAATAGAGCTTTCTTTTGGTGGTATTTATTATTATTATTACTATACAGGATTTATATAGCGCCAACAGTTTACGTAGCGCTTTACAACTTGAGGGTAGACAGTACAAATACAATACACTTAAATACAGTAGGAGTCAGAGGGCCCTGCTCCTTAGAGCTTACAATCTAAGAGGGAAGGTCAAGAGATACAAGAGGTAATAACTGTGGGTGATGTGCTGATTGAGAAGATAAATGTACAGTTGTTAGGTGGGGGCCAGATAGGCTTCTCTGAAGAGATGAGTTTTCAGGGATCGTCTGAAAGTGGATAAAGTAGGAGAAAATTGGACGGATTGGGGTAGAGCATTCCAGAGGATGGGGGAGGCTCTGGAGAAGTCCTGAAGGAGAGCATGGGATGAGGTGACAAGGGAGTTTGAGAGCAGGAGGTCTTCGGAGGAGCGAAGAGAACGATTAGGTTGGTATTTTGTGACTAGGTTAGAGATGTAGCTGGGGGCCAGGTTGTGGATGGCTTTATAAGTTATAGTTAGTATCTTGAATTTAATTCGGTGACTGAGTGGCAGCCAATGAAGGGATTGGCAGAGGGGTGTAGCAGACGCTGAGCGGTTTGTGAGGTGGAAGAGCCTGGCAGCAGCGTTCATGATGGACTGAAGTGGGGATAGCCTATTTAGAGATAAACCAATGAGGAAGGAGTTGCAGTAGTCGAGGCGGGAGATGACCAGAGAGTGGATTAGAAGCTTTGTGGTGACATTGGTTAGGAAGGGGCGTATCTTGGAGATGTTGCGGAGATTGAGGCGGCAAGTTTTGGATAGTGATAGAATGTGGGGTCGAAAGGTTAGTTCAGAGTCCAGGATTACACCTAGGACCTTGGCGTGGGGAGATGGGTTGATAGTTGAGCCGTTGCTATTGACAGGGAAATCAGGGGAAGTGGCACCTGAGGGGGGAAATATCATGAGCTCGGTTTTGGATAGGTTGAGTTTGAGCAAGGGATGTGACATCCAGGCTGATATGTCTGCTAGTAAGTTGGTAATGCGTGAGGAGACAGATGGAGAGATAGATTTGGGTGTCATCAGCGTAGAGATGATATTTAAAGCCGTGGGAGGCAATCAACTGACCCAAGGAGGTGGTGTAGATTGAGAAAAGGAGAGGTCCAAGAACAGAACCTTGGGGGACCCCAACGGAGAAAGGAAGAGGAGAGGAGGAAGTAGAGTTGTAAGTGACACTAAAGGAGCGATAGGTTGGATGAGAACCAGCGAAGAGTACAGTCACGGAGACCAAATGAGTGGAGTTTTTTGAGGAGGAGGGGGTGGTCCACTGTGTCAAAGGCAGCAGAGAGATCCAGGAGAAGTAGTACAGAATAGTGTCCACTGGTTTTAGCCATTAGTAGGTCATTTGAGAGTTTAAGGAGAGCAGTTTCCGTGGAGTGTTGAGGGCAAAAACCGGACTGAAGGGGATCAAGAAGTTTATTCATGGTCAGATGGTCGCTTAGTCGGTTGTAGACCAGTCTTTCAAGAAGTTTGGAGGAGAAGGAGAGTAAGGAGATGGGACGTAAGTTGTTGAGATTGGTGGGGTCCAGTGAGGGCTTTTTAAGTATGGGGGTGACTAGCGCATGTTTTAGAGAGTTTGGGAAGATGCCACAAGAGAGGGAGAGGTTGAAAATGTGAGTTAGATCACATGGTATTTGATCACCTCTGCGGTTTTTATTTTTTGCGCTAGAAACAAAAAAATAGCGACAATTTAAAAAAAAAGCCCATTATTTTTTACTTTATAATAAATATCCCCATAAAATATATAAAAAAAAGTTTTTTCCTCAGTTTAGGCTGATATGTGTTCTACACATTTTTGGTAAAAAAAAAATCGCAATAAGCGGTTTATTGATTGGTTTGCGCAAAAGTTATAGCGTCTACAAAATAGGGGATAGTTTTATGGGATTTTTATCATGGCGGACAGATCGGACACTTTTGGCGCTATTTTGGGACCATTCATATTTATACACAATGTAAGCGCCTAGTTTCTGTAACCATGTTGCTATGCCATATAAAAAGTCACCAAAACCTCCTAAACCCTGAAAGGGGTTCCATCCATCTTTAGCAATATCCGTGGCCTTATTCTGTAGTTCTCTTATCTTAGCAAGATGCCCTTTAATAATGTCCTCATTATCAGAAATGTATATAAAACAGTCAGTGTGAAATACCTTACATCCCACCTTGAGCTGCAGTGAGATAATTTAGCGTTAATCTGTGCTCTAATACTACTTTTTTAAGCTGAGCCATTTCTTCATTTAATAAACCCATATCAGTGATAGTAAGGTTAATAATCTCATCTACAATTCTAGTGTAAGTATTTACTCTTTTCATTGCTTCAATTCCCCATCCTGTCCAGGAAGGGAACCTTGACCATGCCATGTCACCTTCAGTGAACAGTTCTCTTTTGAACACTAAAGGGTATTCTGGACTTTGATCTGGTCGCACTGTATCTTTGCGAACAGCCAAAGCAGGTGCTAACTTCCCATTATTACATGTACCTGTAACATTAGTAGGAAGCCAGGCGTAAGCTTTATTTCCACATATATAATATAACCCTCTACGTATGGATGGTATGCCTGCTCCTAAAAAACTGGAAGCAATAACGAGGAATCTCAAGTAACCGATATTTTCACATATTGGGAACTGTGAGCAATTTGTACTATAAAGGGTTCTATTTAGTTCTGGATCTTGGATATAATAATATTGACCATAGTTTCCTCCATAAACTGTAATTTTTGCTCCGGTGCAGTCTGAATTGCCCAACCATGTACATTTAGTGTTAAACGGGCATGTAATGTTTAAACAAATCCGTGGAATGTTTATCTGTTTTGAAACCATCAAAGTTACTGATCTGTGCTCATTAGCTGTGGAGATGATGTATGAGCCATTTATTCTGGTCCTGTTTAGATCAGTGAATTTGAGAGGCATTGCTATCATGGGTATTGTTCCTGTTTGGGGATGTAAGTGAGAACACACCCAGCAGTTACGAGCGTTGCTATGGGTTGCATACAATTTTAACATTTGGATGAAAGGGTTATCTTTCCATGTCTCAGTTCTCACAAACAACAAAAAGAAAAAAAACATCATCATCATTTTTTCAAAGGATATCATCACTTCAGGATTTTCTTGCAGTGACTGGCGTGAATCCAGGTGGGCTTTCCTTCCAACTTGACAGAGGAAGCGGTTGTCAAAAGCACCAAATGTGGTCCTTCAAATTTTGGTTCTAGTGGCTTTCTGACGTGTCACTTGACCACTACCCAGTCACCTGGTTGGATTCTGTAAATACCTGAAACAGAATCTGGGTCGGGGATAGATTTATAAACACCTTCATGTATTTTATTCAATGTTCTTTGCAAAATCCATTAAGTCTCTCAAGTTTACCACTACTTTGTGGATGATAAGGTGTATGGAAAGCTTGCTGTATGTGAAGGGCTTCCATTACCACTTTCATTACTTCCCCAGTAAAATGGGTTCCTCTGTCACTCTCAATAGTTTCAGGAACTCCATATCTACATACTATTTCATTCAAAATTTTCTTTGCTGTTGTTTTTGCATTTGCTTTAGCTACTGGCCAGCTCTCGGGCCAACCTGAGAACATGTCAACACACACTAAAGCGAACTCATAGGTGCCTATTCTAGGCATCTGAATGTAGTCTATTTGAATTCTTTGGAAAGGGAAATCTGGCTTAGGAGAATGCTTTTGGGGAGATGGGCAGGCCTTCCTGCATTGTACAGAGCACAAGTGAGACAATAAGCACAAAACCTGGCTGCATATGCACTAAATCCAGGTGCTATCCAATAGCAGTCAGTAAGTGCCACCATCGCACTCTTAGCAAGATGACTGACGCCATGTGCTAGTTGTGCTAAAACTGGGTACAAACTCCTGGGTAGACACCACCTGTTGTCAGCGCTCCACAGGCCCTGCTGATTTTGGGTAGCATTACATTTGATCCACTTATCCTTCTGTTCATCAAGGGCCTGGTTCTGCAACTGAATTAGAGTTTCTACATCCCACTGCTCTTGATGAGGGGAATCTGTCCCCGCTACCTGGGTGACCCCTACAGTGGGTGTGACTCCAAATGCCATAAGGGCAGCATCCTTTTGCCGCTTGGCCCGCTAAAGCATTTCCTTTGGCTGTCATGTCTTTTCCCTTTGCATGCCCTTTTACCTTCAAGATGGCAACTTCTGCTGGTTTCTGAAAAGCCTCAAATAGCAGCTCTGTGAGTTTTGCATGTGTCACTGGCTTCCCTGCACTAGTCAGAAAGTTTTGTGTTTTCCAAATAGGCCCAAAATCGTGAGCTATTCCAAACACATATCTGCTGTCAGTGTAAACGTTTCCCCTTTGATTCTCTAGGGGATTACATGCTTTGACTACAGCACACAACTCCGCTTCCTGTGCTGACATCTGTGGTGTCAATGCTTCCTGATGTAAAACGGTGTCTGTAGTGGTTACAGCAAATCCTGTGTGTGGCTGACCATCATCAGTGTAAAATCTGGAACCATCTACGAATAAGTGTGTGTCACAATCTGATAAAGGCTCATCTTTTACTGGTGTGACAGAGGCCATTTCTACCTCCATCAGAGCCATACAATCATGAGAAAAACTCTCAGGTTCTACATCAGTACTATTTGTTGCATCTTCCTCATCAATTGTAGGAAGAAGAGTAGCCGGATTTAAAGTAACACATCGTTTGATTGTTAAATTCGATGGAGCAAAAAGAGCAGACTGGTACTTGTCAAATCTACTGGCAGACACATGTCTGGTATTTACTTGATTCATGATTTCCTGTACTGCATGTGGCACATACAGGATCAGAGCAGAATCTAGTACAAGCTCAGTTACTTTGTCTAGCAGCAAAATGCAGGCTGCTATGGCTCGCATACAACTGGGGGAGCCTTTGATGACAGGGTCTAATGAGGCTGATACATACATCACAGGCCTCTGTTTGTCTCCATGTAGCTGGGTGAGTACACCTGCAGCAAATTCATTGGCCTCATGACAAAACAACGAGAAAGTCTTAGTATAGTCATGAAGTCCAATGGCGGGAGCTTCAGACAAAATTTTAATAAGCTCCTTCATCTGCAATTCATTGTCCCATGTGAGTTTAAAAGCGTTTCTAGTGGTAGCCTCATATAGAGGAGCCATAAGTTCTGATGCATTTGGAATCCAGTCCCTACAATATCCCACTAGCCCCAGCAAGGCACATAGTTGCCGTACATTTCTTGGCTTTTCAAAGTTTTGTAGAGTTTTACCTTGATCTGGGGTTAGGTGATGGATTCCATGTGAAATGCAGTGACCCAGGAAGATCACTTTCTCTTGGCAGTATTGTAGCTTATCTTTGCTAACTTTGTTGTTACTGTTATAGAGAAACATGAGAAGACTTGCTGTTTCTCTGCTACAAATGTCCTTTGTATCTGAACAAATAAGCAAATAGTCTATGTACTGAAGCAAAACTGTGTTTGGGTGTGAGGGGGACCATTGGTCCAATACTTGCTTTAACGCAGTATTATATTCAGAGGGGCTACTCACACTGCCTTGGGGCAATCTTGTCCATGCTAACTTTTGGGCATCATGGGTAAATGAAAAAAGGTGCCAGCAATCTGGGTGCAGGGGCACCGAAAAGAAAGCATTTGCAAGATCAATCACTGTAAAGCAGGTGCTGGAGGCAGGTATTCCACTTAGTAAAGTGCAGGGGTTGGGCACAATCGAGGTATCTGCCGCACCATGCGGTATGTCACCGGCCCACCCTTCTTGTCTGGCTTCTTTGCAATTGGGAACAGGGGTATATTGACTTGGGACTTAATTGGTACAACAACCCCTCAGTCTGAGCGGGTGGGTACCCTCAGTGGGTACTGTTTAATCTGTGGGAGATGGGCTCCTGGTTTAATTTGTATCATGCCTGGGGTGCAATCCAGCAGACCTACATCATATTTGCTGGTGGCCCATAATTCAGCGGGAATCACTTTCAATTCTGGTGGAAATGGCGGAGTGGAGTCTTGGATTAAAAATACCCCACAGGCAGAATTAAAAATTTCTCCTGACAGACTACTGACCACTTGGACTCCTGTAGGAGTGTAGTCTATGTTTGCTAAAATTTGGTTCGAATGTCAGCTCTCAAAAGATTTGTAGGAACTGTGTCTGAAACTAACACTTTAGTGACAATTTCTGTTTGCTGTCCTAGCCTGAGTTTAAGTGGCTTGGACTTGACCAAATCAGTAGAGGTCCCGGTTAGGCCAACACCAAAGATAACATTTGTAGATAATAATCCTGGAGGTAAGTCCTCTATATTAAAAACACTTTGGCTTGCACCAGTATCGATTAAACAGGTTAATTCTGTTTCTCCTCCGGGATAGGGGAGTTCTTGTAAAAATACTTTTACTCTGGCCTCGGGACCATTGTCTCCCCTATTTAACATGATTGATACTGGCATGCCATTTTCCTATGCCTGATCCACTGCTTTTGGCAGAGAACTGGGATCAGCATGAGGTGCCTCTAAGCTCTTTTCCAGTCTACAGTGAGGAAGATGGCAGAATTTGGCTGTGTCCTTCCCCATCACAATTGTAGCATATAATTGGTCCCTGATTGCCATGATTTCTGAAATTGCCTTTGCCTCTTCCTCTTCCTCTCTGCTTCCCCATGTACATAACCTTGGGTTTGCTGTCTTTTTGGTTAATCCTGTTTTCTATGGATAACAGGATAGGCAGGACATCTCGAATAGACATATTGCCTGCCTCAGACCTTGCTGTTAACAACTTTTCTTTTAACTGGGGTATTAAACCATCAAGAAATTTTTGTTTCACCAGTTGTGTAGATGGACTTGCAGTTTCTCCCGCCTTCTCTTCCTTTATTTTAATGTCTGCTTCCTCAGCCATATCGCTTAACCGCCTCCAATAAGCCCCTGCTGCTTCCCCTTTCCCTTGCTTAGCATTCATAAATTCAGCATGTCTGGTTTGTCCATATATTTGGGGCAATTTTTCCCTCAATTTCTCACAAACCTCCCGTCCACTAACCATCTTACCTAGATTTTTGACATCTACACCACATTCTTTAAGTATATAGCCAGACATGTTGCTTCCCACTGCTTTAATAAGAAGCTGATGAATGTCAGTAGCAGAAGCCTTATATGCTTCCTGGGCAGCGCTTAGTTTGTTTGCAAACCCAGTTGGATTCTTTCTAGGATCTCCCAATCCCTCTAATATGGCTCTCATATCTTGGGGACTAAAAGGTACATGTCATTTAATTTGAGACTTACTGTCAACAGCATTACTTTCAAAAACTAATTGGGTTCTGACAGGATAAACTGCAACAGATTGCTCTGTGCCAGGGGCAGAAGGGGTGGCCTCTCCCTTCCTTCTCTCTTCATCTTGCTGCCACAATTTGGAAATTATGGTTTGCTCCAGAAATTCATACTCTATCTCTCTTTCTCTGGCCAAAGCCTTAAGTTCAGAGAGATCTAGTTTTGCATATGTGCCTTTGATTTATGCCAATCATCTGTTTCTAGGATATGAGCCAAAACCCTCTTTGTAGGTTGATATGGGGCTGTTAAACCTCTGCTCTCTACTATATTGCATAGCTCATCTTTTGCGTGTTCCATGTAATCTAATTCTTTTGCTTTTGTGCGTGAACACCTTAAAGCCAAACTGGCAGCCACATAAGGTGGGGGGTCCTCCTCTACAGAGTCTTCTGGCCAAATGTAGTAAATTTGGGCAGTACTTTTATTAAACATCCCCGTCAAGCCAGTTTGATTTGCTACTTTAGCTTCTGTCTCCCATGTGCAAGCTATTCTCCACGTTCCTTCACTGCACAGTAGTGGCCATAATCGTGCAGAAAAGTTTGCCATACTTTTAAATCAAAAGTTCCTTCAGATTTTAAAGGTTTAGCTGTTCCCTTTGTTCATTCTACCCATTTATCTAGGGGCTCAGTACAGGCGGAACTGTACCTTCGGTTCATATATTCTCTAGCGCTCATCTTGAGCTGGGCATTTTCTGAAGGCCTCTCTCCCTTCATTCCCTTAATTAATTTAATGCCCATAATGACTGGCCAGTCTTCTCTACTTGTGCCTATACCCTCTTGCCTCTAAAACAAATAGTACAGCAAATCTGCAGATTTACAAGAATTGTCTCCACTTATCTACGTGGATAGAAGGGGTTATGACAATAGACAAAACACTCATTAAGAGACCCTCCTCCTCTCTTCTCTGTGAGTTTTATCTGACCCTACCATGCGGCTCTGACCCAGGTCGCCCACAAGGAGTCAACGCAGGGAACTGCAGAGGATTTTCCCTGTCCACACACAGTCCAACCCGTGAAGGGGGACACATACACATTCACACACACGTTACCCAATCAGAAAGGCCCGAGAGTGGTCTGGTTTGAGAACCCGACAGATAGGATACATAGGAAAGGCAGAAATATAGCAAGCTTAAGGGCAGCTTACCTAGCCGGCATTTGAGGTCTGCGTTTCCCGATTACCCCGATCGAAGCGCGGTTCCTTCTGGAGACTCTGCCAAACTCCTGGTATTTGACTTGCCAAGATTGTTATGACTGATTTCTGATTGGGACTCTAAAACAAAGTTAATACTGCAACTGCAGGAACAGATTCACAAGACTCAATCACTGTGTTTAAAATGTCCATTCCGTGTCAAAATTTATTATTACATGTTATTTTATACATAGATAAGAAAGGGGCGGTGTGAGATGTTATTAAAAACTATCAAATAGAAATATGTTATTAAAAGCTAACATATAGAAATAAATTATTAAAAACTAGCGAATAGAACAATTGCAAAAATAAAACATTGAGAAGGGAGGGGGGAGTTTAGTAGGAGATGTGTCTGTGTTAGGTGAAGGTTACAGAACATATTTCAACAGTGAGAACAAAATGGAGTCTCTTGTGCTTAAATGAACAGTACAGTGAATGTCCATGTCAGGGTTAACCACTAGGGGGCACTGTAGGGGTTAAGTGTGTCCTAGGGAGATATTCTAACTGTGGGGGGGATGGGCTATGTGTGACATGACACTGATCATCGCTCCCGATTAGGGATGAGCCGAACACCCCCCGGTTTGGTTTGCGGCAGAACATGCGGACAGGCAAAACATTTGTGCGAACACCGTTGAAGTCTATGGGACTCGAACGTGAAAAACCTAAAGTGCTAATTTTAAAGGCCAATATGCAAATTATTGTCATAAAAAGTGTTTGGGGACCCGGGTCCTGCCCCAGGGGACATGTATCAATGCAAAGAAAAGTTTTAAAAATGGCCCTTTTTTTTAGGAGCAGTGGTTTTATAATAATGCTTAAAGTGAAACAATAAAAGTGAAATATTCCTTTAAATATCGTGCCTGGGGGGTGACTATAGTATGCCTGTAAAGTGGTGCATTTTACCCATGTTTAGAACAGTCCCTGCACAAAATGACATTTCTAAAGGAATAAAAGTCATTTAAAACTGCTTGCGGCTGTAATGTAATGTTGCCCTCCCAGCCCATTACCAGGCCCTTTGGGTCTGGTATGGATATTAGGGGGAAACCCGCACCCAAATTTAAAAAAACAAAGGCGTGGGGCCCCCAGGCCCTATATACTCTGAACAGCAAGAGTATACAGGCGGTCCCTGGGTTAAAAACAAGATAGGGACTGTAGGTTTGTTCTTAAGTTGAATCTGTAATTTGGAACAGGTACATTTTGTAAGTGTAGCTCCAGCCAAAAAATCTATTTTTGAGCTTTTTGGATAACATAGGGAAGGGTTATGATCACCCCTGTAACATTTGTTTTGCTGTCTGTGCCCCTGTTCAGAAGATTTCACCTAACTTTCTGTCCCAATGACAATTGGATTTAGAAAATTTTGGGTTATTAGGGAAACAAGGATTGGTGATAAAGCATCAGTGGAGACACCTTTTTCCCATATTAACTCTTACAGGAGAGAATTTCCCTTCCTAGGGGTAGATTTCCTCTCACTTTCTGTTGTCTCCCTCCATTTATAGGTAGGAGTCATTTGTAAGCTGGATGTTTGAAAATAGGGGACTGCCTGCATATACTACACAGCCTGCCCAATACACTCTGCCAAAAATTGGGCCTTAGGTGTTGGTGGTACCAGAACACTGTAAGCCCTCACAGTTACTCTTGGTGGGCTCTGGATTGAGCCCTGCTGTGAAATATTATATCAAGAATTGTAATTACGTGCCCCTGTTAAACGGGGGGCATAAAAATTGGGCCTTATGCGGTGGTGGTGGCACAACACTGTAAAGCCTCAAAGATACTTTTGTTGACCGCAGGAACAGGCCCTGCTGTGAAATATTAGATCAAAAATTGTAATTACGGGCCCCTGTTAAATAGGGGCATAAAAATTGGGCCTTAGGTGGTGGTTGTGGTGGTGGTGGCACAACACTGTAAAGCCTCACAGATACTTTTGTTGAGCACAGGAACAGGCCCTGCTGTGAAATATTAGATCAAAAATTGTAATTACACATCCCTGTTAAACAGGGGCATAAAAATTGGGCCTTATGCGGTGGTGGTGGTGGTGGGGGTGGTGGCACAACACTGTAAAGCCTCACAGATACTTTTGTTGAGTGCAGGAACAGACCCTGCTGTGAAATATTAGATCAAAAATTGTAATTACACACTCCTGTTAAACGGGGCAGAAAAATTGGGCCTTAGGCAGTGGTGGTGGTGCCCTGAACTGAAAATATTCCTAGAAGCTATCATCATGAAGATTGAGGAGGAATAGGATGGTCACTCAGCATATGCAGTCTTCAAGGGATCCCACATCCATAGAAGAATCAATCGGTTACATCAGCATCAGGTGCTTGGTAGCTGGTGATCTAAGACTGATTCATTTTTATGAATGTGAGCCGATCAACAGAGTCTGTGGACAGGCGCACTCTGTGATCTGTTACAAAGTCTCCAGCAGCACTGAATGTGTGTTCAGAAAGAATTCTGGATGCAGGACAGGCCAGTAGCTCAATTGCACATTGAGCAAGCTCTGGCCAGTGGTCCATCCTCAAGACCCAGTAACCCAATGCATTTTCTGATGGAAAGGTCTCCAAGTCTGATCTTGCCCCTAGATATTCCTGTACCATGTGAATCAGATGCTGGCGATGGTTGCTAGAACCTATCAGACCTGGGCACCGAGGACTGAAGAATTGTCTGAAGGCATCGGTCAGCCGGCCACCTTCTCCACGGCTCTTCCTGTGACTGAACGAAGCCTCAGCAACATGTTGTCCAGCACCAGGAAATTGTAACCTCCCAGGCTCTGGAAATGCATTGCACAAACCTTTATGCAAGGCCTCCCAAAGATGTTTCATCCTCTGCTCCCTCTGCGAAGGCTGGATAAGTTCTGCAACCTTACCCATGTAACGTGGATCAAGAAGGGTTGCCAGACAGTAATGATCCTTCTCCTTGATACCATGAATGCTAAGGTCCTTTCGCAGGCTTTGCAGGATCAGGGAGGCCATGCAGCACAAGTTTGCAGAGGCATTCGATCCTGAGTCCTCTAGGTCACTAAGGATCACATGACCCTCAACCACCTCCCCCCAGCCACGTACAACTCCATGGGTTTCTGGGGATTGCAAACAATCCCTTGAAGACTGCTGCTGTCGCTGAGTGTTATCCTCCACCCCCTCTTCTTCTTCCTGTGTGATCGGTGGGACTGCAGGAATACTAGTATCTGGATAAAGGGGGCCTTGAGAGGTAAGGAAGTCCTCCTCTTCCTCCCGCTGTTCTGCCTCAAGTGCCCTGTCCATTATTCCACAAAGCGTGTGCTCCAACAGGAAGACAAGAGGGACAGTATCACTGATGCATGCACTGTCACTGCTTACCATCCTCGTGGCCTCCTCAAATGGTGACAGGACAGTGCATGCATTCTTGATCAGTAGCCACTGGCGTGGCGAAAAAAAGCCAAGCTCCCCTGACCCGGTCCTGGTGACATACTCATTGATGGCCCTCTGCTGCATGTGCAGCCGCTGCAGCATTGCCAACGTTGAGTTCCACCTGGTGGGCATGTCACAAATGAGGCGGTTCTTGAGCAGGTTGCATTCTCTTTGAATGTCAGCCAGCCAAGCACCGGCATTAAATGACCAGCGGAAATGACCACAGGCTTTCCTGGCCTGCCTCAAGAGATCCTGTAAGCCAGGGTAACTGCTCAAGAACCGCTGCACCACCAAATTCAGGGCGTGAGCCAAATAGGGAACATGGGTCAAGTGTCCCTGTCGGAGGGCGGAGAGGAGGTTGGTGCCATTGTCGCATACAACCATTCCTGGCTAAAGCTGGCGTGGCGTCAACCACCTCTGAGCCTGCCCCTGCAGAGCTGACAGAATCTCTGCCCCAGTGTGGCTCCTGTCCCCTAAGCAGACCAACTCAAGTACCGCATGGCATCTTTTTGCCTGAGTGCTTGCATAGCCCCTTGAACGCCTACGGAGCACCGCTGATTCAGATGAGAAATCTGCAGAGGAAGAAACCATAGAGGAAGAAGAAGAGGAGGGGGTGAATGAGAGAGCTGTGGCAGAATCACCACTAGCATTTTTTAAGGCGTGGTGGCAGAACAAGCTCCAACAATACTGAACCCTGTCCTGCATCCTTCCCAACTGCCAGCAGAGTTACCCAGTGTGCCGTGAAAGAAAGGTAACGTCCCTGTCCATGCCTGCTGGACAATGAGTCAGCAGTAATATGCACCTTACTGCTGACTGCCCTGTCCAACGAGGCCAAGACATTGCCTTGCACATGCTGGTAGAGAGCCTAAATGGCCTTCTGTGAAAATAAATGGCCTTTGGGAACCTGCCACTGAGGTACCGCACATTCCACAAATTCACGAAAGGGGGCAGAGTCTACCAGCTGAAAAGGCAGCAGTTGCAGTGCTAGCAATTTGGCCAAGCTAGCATTCAGACGCTGAGCATGTGGATGGCTGGGACCGAATTTCTTTCGACAGTTTAGCAACTGGGGTAGGGAAATTTTTGCCTGCTAAAATCGGATGTTGGTGTACCGCTAGCAGATTGGCCGCAAGTACTTGGGACACCTATTTCTATACCTTCGTTTCTCTCAGTGCAGGTTTCTGAGAGGACTGGAGGTATAGTGGGGTTGGAGATCCCAGCTGATGAGGAGCAAGGAGAGATCAGCCTTGTTCTTTGATGTGGGTCTTTTAAGTGCTGTTGCCAACGGACTGCATGGGAGGTCGTCTTATGTCTGGTCAAGCATGTGTTGCCCAAGCGGCTGCTGTTTTGGCCACACTTGATACGCTTCAGACATATGTTGCAAACAGCAATGGTGCGATCTGCTGCACACGTGTGAAAAAAGGCCCACACCAAAGAACTTTTCAAAATATGTGGGGAGTCAGCAGCACCCTGCACCTGCTTAGCTCTGCAGTGTGATGCAATAGGGTGGCTGCCCTTAAGCTGCCCCCTGGAGGGCATCCTGCCTCGTTGGAGATGTGCCTCCTCCTCCTCTCTTCTATCAGGCACCCAAGTAGAGTCAGTGACCTCATCATCCCCTCCCTCCTCGTCACTAGAGCAAACTTGGCAGTACGCTGCAGCTCGGGGAACATGACTGACAGTTTTCATGACTGCCAGCCACTAAAAGAGCCTGCTTGCCCTCTTTTAGTGGCCTGTGAGCGTCTGCCTCTCCTTGTGCTTGGTGGCCTTCCGGACATGCTGTAAATTTTGTTTAGTAAAACCACACTACACTGTATTGTGTACTGTGTACACCACCAGAAAAGTAGTAGCAAGTGTACTAGGGGTGCATGGTACTGTGTACACCAACAGAAGTTTAATAACAACTATGGGTGCACTGTATGTATTGTGTACTGTGTACACCACCAGAAAAGTAGTAGCACTAGCAACTGCACTACGGTTTGCACTGTATTGTGTACACCACCAGAAAAGTAGTAGCAACTGCACTAGGGGTACACGGTACAGTGGTGTACACCATCAGAAGTGTAATAACAACTATGGGTGTACTGTATTGTGTACACCACCAGAAAAGTTGTAGCAACTGTACTAGGGGTGAACGGTATTGTGTACACCACCAGAAGTCTAATAGCAACTATGGGTGCACTGTATGTATTGTGTACTGTGTACACCACCAAAAAAGTAGTAGCAACTGCACTAGGGGTACACAGAAGTGTAATAACAACTATGGGTGTACTGTATTGTGTACACCACCAGAAAAGTAGTAGCAACTGCACTAGGGGTGCACGGTACTGTGTACACCAACAGAAGTGTAATAACAACTATGGGTGTACTGTATTGTGTACACCACCAGAAAAGTAGTAGCAACTGTACTATGGGTGCACGGTACACCAACAGAAGTGTAATAACAACTATGGGTGTACTGTGTACACCACCAGCAAAGTAGTAACAGCTGCACTATGGGTGCACAGTACTGTGTACTGTGTACACCGCCTGAAGTATATTAGAAAAAGTACACCAGGAATGGCCTGCAGTCAGATATAGCTAAATTGGATACAGTGTATATATATATATATATATATATATATATATATATATATATATATATATATATACACACAAGACTGTCTGTATATATATATTAAATACACTGTAGCTAACTGAATAACCTGCCTGCCTGAAGTATATTAGAAAAAGTACACCAGGAACGGCAGTCAGATATAGCTTAACTGTATGTAGTGGTGGATATATATATATACGAGACTGCCTGTGTGTGTGTGTATATATATATATATATATATATATATATATATATATATATATATACACATATATATATATATATATATATATATATAAAATACACTTCAGCTATAACTGAATAACCTGCCTACCTGAAGTATATTAGAAAAAGTACACCAGGAATGGCCTGCAGTCAGATATAGCTAAATTGGATACAGTGGATATATATATATATATATATATATATATATATATATATACACAGACAGACAAGACTGTATATATATATATATATATATATATATATATATATATATATATATATATATTAAATACACTGCAGCTAACTGAATAACCTGCCTGCCTGCTCAATCTAAATGACACGCTCTCTCTGTCCACGCCAACAACACACTACACGGGGCCGATGTGTAGGCAGCCTTATATAGTGTGGGGCATGGACTTAGTACCCCTGAGCCATGATTGGCAAAAGGCACCCTGCCTTTGGCAAATTATGGCTCTCCTAGCTGAGGGCGCTGGGATTGGCCAAAGCATGCAGGTCATGGTGCATGCTTTGGCCAATCATCATACAGCAATGCACTGCACTCCATGGGACCCGGTATCACACTCACGGAGCTCACGGCGTGCACCCGAAAGCCGCTTCTTAAATTGCAACATACAGGTACGTTATTATGCCTGTATGTGCCCTCCTGCCGATGTATATTGGTGCGAGCCAGTCGGCAAGCGGTTAATTTACCAATTCTACCATTCGTGAAAGAATTACTGACGTATAGTATCTATTAATATCTGGTGCTGTTAAACCTCCATGTTTTTTTTCTTAGTGATCAATGTAAATTTTACTCTCTGCTTTTTATTTTGCCAAATATAATTTATCATCATTGTTTTTGTTGTTTTGAAAGTGGTATAGCTATTGGTAGAATTTGGAATTTATATGTTATTTTTGGAAGGATCACCATTTTAAACATGTTTATCCTGCCCATCCATGATAACGATTGCAGTGAGATCTTCTTTAACTCCACTTTAATCTCGTTCAGTAGTGGAATATAATTCACCAAGTAGAACTTCTCTACAGTAGTTGTCAGCTTGATTCCTAGGTATGACAGTTCTCTCCTCACCCATGTGAAGGGGAATTCCCGTTCGAATTCTTCCTTTTTTTTCTACTCCTATGTTTAATATTTCTGTTTTTATGGGGTTTATTTTAAAATTCGAGAGAGCTCTATATTTTTTTATTTCTCTAATTATGTTTGGCAGTGTTACCCTTGGCTTGGTCACGTACATCAGTATATCATCTGCGTATGCCGCAATTTTAAATTCTTCTTCCCCCACTCTCGTCCCTCCTATATCTCGATTGTTCCGTAATGTCGCGAGAAAGGGTTCTATTGATAGTACATATAGGAGTGGCGAGAGCGGGCACCCCTGCCTCGTGCCATTGTACATTTCAAAGGAGGGGAGAGTTTTTCATTTACTTTAACCATCGCCGTAGGCCAATTATATAGATTTTTAATCCATCGCATAATTTTGGGTCCCAGTCCTAGATGTTGAAGCGTATCAATCATGAATCCCCTGTCTACCCTGTCAAGCGCTTTTTCTGCGTCAATTGACAGGAGTAGTACTGGGGATCCCCTGTTTTCCCCTTTCCGCAACATTAGTACTGTTTTTATAGTATTATCCCTACCCTCTCTACCTGGTACAAACCCAGTCTGGTCTGGATCCACCCACATTGGTATCAGTATTTTTTTATCTTAATGCCAGGATTTTTGCATAGATCTTCGTATCAGAATTCAATAAGGCTATGGGCGTATAACTAGAGTAGATGGTTTTATCTTTTCCCTCTTTAGGTATTAATGTAATATGGGCTAATAATGACTCTCGCCTATTTCTTCGTCTTCCCCTATCTTATTCAGGTAGTCACACAACTTTGGGATCAGTTGATTTTGAAATTTTTTGTAGTATTTAATTGTGAACCCTGGTCCTGGGCTCCTCCCTATGGGGGTTTCTTTCAATGCCATTTTAATTTCATCTTGTGTGATTAGTTTTTCCAGTTCTGTCAGATGTTCTTATTGAATCTTAGGCAATTTGGCCTTTATTAAGTATTCTTGTATATTTCTTTTTCTTATATCTTTTTCTTGGTGTGTCTCTTGTTTCTTTATTGCATAGAGTGCAGTATAATACCGTTGAACGCAATATTGTAAAGGTATCCTGGATGATACAGTGCCCTTCAAACAGATAATACCTCCACCGTGCCACTAAATACTAAATTATCAAAAAAAATTTTAATTGATGTGAAGAATAAACTTCAAATAAAAGAATAATACTAATTAGTGTTGAGCTGCCCCTTAACCCTTTCATGACTAAGCCTATTTTTGAAATTTGGTGTTTACAAGTTAAAATCTGTATTTTTTGCTAGAAAATTAATTAAAGTGCCCAAACATTATATATATTTTTTTAGCAGAGAATCTAGAGAATAAAATGGCGATTGTTGCAATATTTTTTATCACACAGTATTTGTGCAGCAGTGTTTTAAACGCAAATTTTTGGAAAAGGGACACTTTCATGAATTTAAAAAAATCCAAACAGTAAAGTTACCCCAATTTTTTTGTATAATGTGAAAGATGATGTTACGCCGAGTAAATAGATACCAAACATGTCACCCTTTATAATTGCACGCACTCGTGGAATGGCGACAAACTACGGTACCTATGAATTTCCATAGGCGACGCTTTAAAATTTTTTTTATGGTTACCAGGTTTGAGTTACAGAGGAGGTCTAGGGCTAGGATTATTGCTCTTGCTCTGACGATCGCGGTGATACCTCACATGTGTGATTGAACACCGTTTACATATGCGTGCGCGACTTCCGTATGCGTTTTCTTCGCTGCGCGAGCTCACGGGGACAGGGGCACTTTAAAATTTTTTTTTTACTTTATAAATTGTGTTTTTTTAAAAAAAAAAAAATTTTTAACTTTTATTGCTGTCACAAGGAATGTAAACATCCCTTGTGACAGTAATAGGTGGTGACAGGTACTCTTTATGGAGGGATGGGGGGTCTAAAAGACCCCCCATTCCTCCTTTACACTTCAAAGTATTCAGATCGCTGAAAACGATGATTCTGGATACTGTGTACTTTTTTAAATTCGGCGCCATTGGCAGCCGAGTAAACGGGAAGTGACGTCATGACGTCGCTTCTGCGTTTACAACGAGAAGGCTGGAACGAAGCTGCCCGCTTTTAGCCGCATCGGTTGTTATACTCGGGTAGCCGATCGCCCGCTGGAAACAACGGTACCGGGATGATGACTGCAGCTGCGGGCATCATCCCGGTATAACCCCCGAAAGCCGAGTACGCATATCTGCGTACGGTCGGCGGGAAGGGGTTAAAAAATAAATACATATACCAAATATTTAATCCTAAATGTCAGCCGCTCACAACATCCCTCCTAAAGACACACAGGATAAATATAAGGTGCTCTAAACATCTTTAATACCAAAGTGTTTCTAACACAATAGTGGTGTGAACCTCTTACTGTGATCTTTACACCCCCGTGAGGTCTGATATTGCTACAAACCTATAAATTTATAAACATATAACAATAACAAAAAATATATGTGACAATCAAGTGAAATAATAATGTAATCTTTGATGAACACAACTGAGTGTCTCCGTGTGTCTTCCACCTCACCACCGTGTTCAGTGAATCACACCCTCCAGAAATGCACTCACCGATATATATACATTCTTAAAAGATTAAACCAGCAGAAGCAGAGTGTAGTTCACATCAATCTTCAAACTTAGTGGATAATCAACAATAACCAGCGGTCACGGCAGACCCGAGGTGTACTAATGCAGGGCTTCCAATCTCACCCCTCCCTCGGTTGTCCTCCGTTCCTCCGTGCACTTGAATCTCCTATCCTCTTGTGTGGCTAACAGCGCTATGCATCACGTATCACAGCCACGCCCCGACATGTTTCGTCATAGGTAGACTTATTCATGGGATTGGCTGTGTCTGTTGCCACTCATCCCTTATACTCGCTCCTGGTTCATGCCCATTAGGCAGTGCATTACGCATGCGCACACCTCACGTCCCCGTTATACTGATTCAGCACTGATCATCGGAGCGCATCACACTAGGGATTGGGCACCAAAAATGTAAAAAATATATAAAATATATAAACCTGACTGATCTATACATATCTCCCTATTAGTGTACTTCAGTGTAGATATATTTGTAGTTAACTGAATGTAGTGTCACAACTTGCCATTCTCACTGATCTCTGGTGCTAATAGAAAGCATCCACAGAAACCAGCCCCTTCAAAGCCAGGGTAATGTTCAAATTGCACGCTCCCCCCCAGCAACCAGCAACTACACTACAAAAGTGCATCAGCTAAAACAATATGTTCATGGTGAGAACCTCCCTCATTCTGTAATCACAATACCTTCGGATATAGAATATAAAAATCCACTAAGGATATATAAAATCTCTAGACATATGATTGCTTCATCATATAAAAATAATAATAATAATAACAATACATACATGAGCAATTCATATAAAATTCAAAAATTAAAACATTGTTAAGATAAATTGTGGGGTCTGAAATTTATAAGTAAATATCTTTACATATATATAAAATTAGTCGAGCTCCATACACAAATCCAAAACCCAAAGGGAGGCATTACACAGTTCTACTCATCTCTAATGGGATCCCCCATTACACAGTATTTTTAAGGGGTTATAGTACAATATTGATCCCTTCTCTCCCCCACTTATTGGCGCTAGTTACCCTCTCAAATCTATATGTAAATCACTCATAGATCTCTAAAAAGATCGAATCAGTGGGGACATATACATATACACTCCACACCTCCCCCCTACTACATTCCAGGTCGGGGAGCCCTCTCAAGTGACCTACAGCTCATCTCTATATGCGGAAACATATGCATAATCTCAGTCAATACATAATTCACTGGAACCCAAAAACGATATGTTCATAATACTTAAACAACCCATTTTAAAAATCATTAATAAAGCAATTCAGATCTAGTTCTATGTTTAACCCCCTAGGGGTCAAACTCTTCAATAAATAAATCCATTTAGTTTCCCTTTGGGATAAATCCCTGACTCTGTTGGACCCTCTCCAAGATGGATGGACAATATCAATCCCACAAAACTGTAACAACAAGGGATCCTGCTGATGTTTTTCTTTGAAATGTAGAGAAACGCTATGGAACTTATAACCATCTTTAATATTGGTTAAATGTTCTGAGATCCTGATCCTTAGGAGCCTCTTCATTCTCCCCACATACAGTAGGCCACAAGTGCACCACATTAGGTATACGACGTGTGAAGAATTACAGGTACTGAATTCCTTAATTTCGAAGGATTCACCATCTCTATTGGTCACACTCGTCACCCCTCTGTGACTCACTCTTACAGTCCTGCAACAAATACATCTCCTACAACAGTAAAAACCCCTAAAGTCCAGTCTCAACATATTCCGCCCTGGTGGATCCAGTATTTTCTTAACTACATGGTCACCAAAACTCGGGGCCCTCCTATATATAAATTTCAGCTGGTTTGGCAGTTCCTCCCCCAAGTGTCTATCCTTACACAAAATGTGCCAATGTTTTCTGAAAATGCCTTTGATATCCTTATATTGGCAGTGAAACCCTGAAATAAATCCAAATTGATGTTGGTTATCATTTAATAAGGTCGTAGGTTTCTTAAGGCATTGTTCTCTGGGTACTAATGCCACCTCCTGGGTGATCTTATTCAGTTCATCCAACCCATATCCTTTTTGTAAAAATTTATCTTTCAGGACCCCAGCCTGCTCATAAAAATCATCCAACTGTGTGCAGTTCGGACGCACATGTAGTATTTGTCCCTTAGGGATATTTCTTATCCACGCCGGATGGTGGCCACTTCTTATTGATAAAAAACTATTACAATCTGTTGGTTTAAAAAACACTTTTGTTCTTAATGAGTCCCCCTCTCTTTCTATTGTGACATCCAAGAAATTGACCGAGTTATTACTAATCTGATGTTCCAATTTAATATTATTAGAATTATTATTAAGCTCTTGTACAAATTCAATCACGGATTCCTCTGTGCCCTCCCAAATAAACAGCAGGTCATCAATGAATCTTCGATAAAACAACAGCTGTGGTCTCCTCTGGCTGAACACTTTTCTGTCTTCCCACTCAGCCATAAACAGGTTGGCGAGGCTGGGAGCATATTTAGCTCCCATCGCCACGCCAACCTGCTGGGAATAGAATTGACCATCACACCAAAAGTAATTATGGGACATGCAGAATTCCAATACATGTCCCAAAAATCTTTTCTGTACAGCTGGAATGTCATCTCTTTTGCTCAATGCCCAATTAAGGGCCAAATACGCATCCTCATGTTGTATAATGGTATACAAGGAGGCTACATCAGCCGTTACCAAATACACCATTGATGAGGTATCCAATTTAACATCATTGAGTAAGATTAATAAATCACTTGTGTCTTTCAAATACGCCTTGGTGGCCTTGACACTAGGTTGGAGGAATTTGTCTAAAAACTCCCCCAATCTTGCCGTTACAGACCCAATCCCATTAACAATCGGCCGAGGTGGTGGGCACTGCGTATTTTTGTGTACCTTTGGTAGGATGTAGATCACTGGGATTCTACAAGCACTAGGGTTCAAATATCTTTTTTCTTTTAAATTTAATGCATTTATTTTGTACCCCCATTCCACTAAGGCTGATAATTGTGCTTTATACGAATCCGTGGGATCAGATGATAACCTCCTATAGGTAGATCTATCTCCAACCAGCTCCAAAAGCTGGTCAAGATAAAACGATTTATCTAGCAGTACCACCCCCCCCTTATCGGTGGGTCGTATTATCAGATCCTTCTTTTCCTCTAAGGATCTAATCCCTTCCCTGATATAGTGAGGGTTAACCCCCTTACGTGGGGTAAGCCTCTCAATGTCACTCAGTACCAAGCTCTTGAATACCTCTATAAAGTGGTTGCTTGGATTCTGGAGATTAAAAATACATTTATTTTTTAAACCCGTATCTATCTTATTCGATGGCACCATAGATTTTACAGAGGATTCCACCGGATGACTTAAAAAATACTTCTTAATATTCATAGTTCTAATGAATTTATGTGTGCCTATATAGACATCGAACTTATTCATTTCCTTTTTTGGGGCACATTTTAAACCTAAGTTCAAAATGTTGAGCTCTTTATGATTGAGTTCAACACTGCTTAAGTTATATATCCCGGTATTTATACATCTCTCGGTCGTTTCCTTGGGTTTTTTGGATCTTCCTGCCCTGCATCCCCTCCTTCTCCTCGGGGGGGGGCATGCTCTCCATGTTGTAGCCTTGGGGGGGCGCTTGTCTCCCTCCCCGTTGCCCTAAAAAAGGAACATAGCCAGATCGCTCTTCCCTTTCCAACGGTGAGAATCTATTATAGTGAGGGATATCACCATAACCATCTGAATATTGATATGGTGTGGGACATTGCTGCCACTGCCTATATCCTTGTGGGGTGTTTCCCCTATATTCTCTAGGGGATGGATGATCATTAAATTGTTCCCGTGGGTATCCTCCTCTCCCTCGTGATGGAGGTCTAGGGGATTGGTGGTACTCCCTTCCGTAATGATCATCCACTACACTCCGCCCTCTCTCATTTGATCTAGGATCCATGGCACCATTTCCACCTTTACCTTTATTCCCTATCTTTTTCTTAATTTCCGGTTTAGGTGGGGGATTACTGGTACCCCCTGCCGCATTGATGTTGGCAGCTGAGTCTCCAGTATTGTTATCCAATGATGCTTGCCATGCATAGATTTTATTAGTTTTAAAATCATTTGAATCTCTGTTAAACTTTTTTACCTTCTTTTTTTGCGTCTCTTGATCGATTTTTTCTAGTTTCTTCTTTATATTGTTATTGAACTCCTTCATTTGATTCGTATCCTTAATGGGTTCCAATTTTTCTTGCAGAGTTTTAATCTTTTCATTCAACATACTCAATTTTATTTGTTTTCTTTTCAGGACTAATCCCTGTAGTTCCCTCCCTACTTTATTAAAAAATTCCAGCCATTCGTTCATATATGACTGGTCATTAAGACCATCCTGGGGAGGCACCTCCCATCTTAGGCTTCTAAAAATTAAGCTCTCTCTACGGTAGTGTTCAAAAGTGAACACCTCCCACCATGTTTTAATTTGCTTTTCCAGTAAACTATCAAGTGGTTTTAATAATGCCGAAAAGTCTTCCTCACACTCAATCATTGGTTGATCATTAGAGAAAACTGATTTGGGGTTAAGTTGTCTGTTCGTTAAAAAAATTAAATGCATCCATGGCTGCGAGTGGTGAGAAGATCAAATGCAATATTGTAAAGGTATCCTGGATGATACAGCGCCCTTCAAACAGATAATACCTCCACCGCGCCACTAAATACTAAATTATCAAAAAAAAATTTAATTGATGTGAAGAATAAACTTCAAATAAAAGAATAATACTAATTAGTGTTGAGCTGCTCCTTAAAAAATAAATACATATACCAAATATTTAATCCTAAATGTCAGCCGCTCACAACATCCCTCCTAAAGACACACAGGATAAAAGTCCATATATTCCGGATAAATCAGCCCAAAAAAACTATTGAATAACATTTACCTTGGACATCGAATGATTCATTTACCCTGGAGTGTGGTAAAAAAAGCATTTATTGCCTTGCATGAGAGTGCTGGCAATATAAATCGGTGAGTGCATTTCTGGAGGGTGTGATTCACTGAACACGGTGGTGAGGTGGAAGACACACGGAGACATTCAGTTGTGTTCATCAAAGATTACAAACATTTTTTTTTGGGACACTTGTTTTACATCTCGTCACAAATTATATTTTGTCACAAATAGTTTTTTTGGGCTGATTTATCCGGAATATATGGACTTATATGTTAAGTTTTGAAATTTCACAGCATGGAGTGAAGTGATTGCACATATTATTTCACTTGATTGTCACATATATTTTTTGTTATTGTTATATGTTTATAAATTTATAGGTTTGCAGCAATATCAGACCTCACGGGGGTGTAAAGATCACAGTAAGAGGTTCACACCACTATTGTGTTAGAAACACTTTGGTATTAAAGACGTTTAGAGCACCTCATATTTATCCTGTGTGTCTTTAGGAGGGATGTTGTGAGCGGCTGACATTTAGGATTAAATATTTGGTATAAATACTGTTGAACGGCCAGTGCAATATCTATTGTTTTATTCACTATTTCTCCTCCCTTATTTTTTATTTTCTCTATATAATTTAAGGTCTTCTTATTTCTCAAGATCTTCGCAAGATGCTTCCCTGGCTTATTACCCCATTTGTATCTCTCCTGTGAAACTCTATTAAACTCCCTCCTAGTTTCCTGTTCCATCAGATCCTTTAGTTAGTCCTTTTTTATAATTAGGATCTGGTGGGTGTCCACTTATGCTTGCTTTTTATGTCTTTGTTCCAATTCATATATTTATTTATTTTTTTCATTAATTCATCTTTATTTAAACATATTTATTTATTACAAACAATATCTACATTCCATATTTTATATAGAAATATAGAAGTAGACAACAAACAGAAAAAATAGATATTTATAAAATAAGTAATCATATCTTATATAAACCTGCCGGTAGCATGGGGGTTCACCCCGCCCGGAACCCCTCCGATCTTGTTGTTAGATCTCCCCCCCCCCCCACCAAATGGAGAGATGGAGAGGAGAAGAGAAAAAAAAAACTTTCTTCTTCCTTCCCTTCTCCCCCCTCCCCCTCTCTCTTCCCCTCTCTCTTCCTTTGCATATATTAAAGTATAGTGATTTAGTTAGTGAAATGTGCGTAGAAATGAAATTAAGTGAATGATAATTACTATTAATAATAATGATAATGTCAGTATAAATCTTTCTATAGTCGTGTTTTAAGTAGACATGTGCATTTCGTTTCGTTCTGAATCGAAATTTGGACGAATTTTTCATTATTCGGAAATTCGGATGCATCCGAATTTCTGAATTACAAAAGTGATGAATTTAAACGAATCTGAAAAAAAGCGAACGAATTCAAATCGAATCCGAAAACAAATTCGAATCGAATTCGAAAACATATTTGAATTCGAAAACATATTCGAATCGAATTTGAAAACATAATCGAATTCGAAAACAAATTTGAATCGAATTTGAAAACAATAGAGATCGATTTTCTAAAAAATACAATGAAATAGAATATAAAATCATAAAGCAATAGAATACATATATATAATATTTTTTTTTATTCTGTTTTATTTTTTTTGTATGTTTTTCTTTTCTATTATTTTCTATTCTATAATAGTCTTTTCTATTCAAATCTTTTCTATTCAAATTTGAATTCATTCTATACGAAATTCGAATTTCAGAACATGGCTTCTGAAGATCAACTTTCGTATAGAATGAATTTGAATTAGAATAGAAAAGATTTGAATAGAAAAGAATAGAAAAGAATAGACTAGAAATTCGAATATCATATAGAATTAAATTAAATTTGAATAGAAAAGATTGGAATAGAAAAGAAAATAATAGAAAAGAATAAACTAGAAAAACATATATTGTATCTTCTTCTATTCTGTTCTTTTGTTTTTTCTATTCTATTCTTGTTTATTATTTTCTATTCTATTCTAACCTTTTCTATTCAAATTCAAAATCATTCTATATGAAATTCGAATTTCGCAAAATGGTTATATATAGTTTACTTTTTCAAATTCGGTCTAATTTTTTTCGAATGCGGTAGAATTTTTTCGAATTTGATAGTTTTCTTTGAATGCGGTAGAATTTTTTTTCGAATTTGATAGTTTTTTTTCGAATGCGGTCGAATTTTTTCGAATTCGAATATGAAACTAAACGAATCCCAAAAATGAATGTAACGAATGCAACTAATTTAACTAAACGAATTTAGTTAAATAACAAATCGAAACTAAACTAAACAAATTTTTTCATCCTGCACATGTCTAGTTTTAAGTGTATTATATATCGGTGAAGGAAAAAAAAAAAAAAAAAAACACAAGAGAGTGGGGGGGGGGGGGGGGGGAGAAGGTTGGTACATTAAAAATGGGTTGTGTGTTTGGTGAGAACTTCCTGTGTTCGTGTCAGTGCTATTGTGAGTGGTTAAATTCAATATCATTTCTCAATGTTCGTGCCTTAACTTATTGTTTACCTTGTTGGGAAAAAAAAAAACGTGATGTAACATAAAAGAGGGAGAGGAAGAGAGGGGAAAAAAAAAAGGGAAGGGTGGGGGGCAGAAAACCCCCAAACTTCTCCCCTCCTTCTCTGAAATGGGGGGTGGGGGATATTACACCAGGAGATTGGGAGGTATACATTGAAGGAATGCCTGCAGGGGCGCCACCCCCCATACCCGACATATGCAATTTTATCGCTTACTCACTCTATACCTTTTTTTAATATTAAAAAAAAAAAAAGAAAATTAAAAGTTGTGGATCATTTCTCCTTCATTTTTCTTTCCTCAGGTTCCCTTTAAAATTATTTAAGGTTTTGGCAATATCTTCTAATCTACTTTATCCTGTCTAATTCTTTAATTCTTAAGCAAGGTCTTTCCATCTTGTCCATAGTCTTTCAAATTTTCCCAGTTGATTTTTGGTCGTATAGGCCCATCTTTCTGCCTCTATAATTTCATCTACTTCTTTCTTCCTTTCCTCTAATGTTGGACATATGGCTTGTTTTCAGTGTCTGGCTATTAGCCTTTTTGTTGCATTTAATCGGTGTGGAATTACACTATTTTTGTAAGACTTTGTAGCTCCGGTAATCCCATGGAATAGGAAGTTTACTGGTGATGGTTCTATAAATTTATTTGACATCTTCTCTATCCATGGGGTTATCTCTTCCCAGAACACCCTAATTTTGGGGCAGGACCACCAAATATTGAGGGGTGTTCCCTTTTCTATACATCCCCTCTAGCAACGATTATCTACAGTTGGATATATCTGTACCAATTGTGCTGGAGTTCTATACCATCTCACTAAGAACTTATACGACATTTCCTGAATGGACGAGCTCACAGACGTTAAGTGTGTTGCTTCTATCAGTTTTTTCACTTGTGAAGAAGTGAATGTACGGTTTAATTCTTTTTCCCATTCTTTGATAAAATAAGGTGTTGTAAAATTCTGTTCGTTAGACATTAATTTATATGTTTGGGATAATAGATGCCTAGGCTTTGATAGTTTCATACACAATTTCTCAAATATGGTTAGGGAGTTCTGAGTTCTTACTTGAGGTTCTATTTTTTTTTTTAAAGTTTTGCATTTGTTTATATCTCCATCCTGCCCACCCCATGTTCCCCTGTGATGAAACCAATTCTGCTAGGGAAATTAATTTGCCCCCAGGGGCATATTTTACACAAATAGTATTCCCATCTGATTCCCATGGGCCTAATGCTCCTTTTTCTTCTCCAGGAGGAAATCATGGATAACCTCCCAACGGGGTCAGTGGGTATATTCTCGGTGCATATTTACCATTTTTAATTATTCTATCCCATACTGCCAGTGTATTTCGCGTTAATGGGGATGTCCATTTGGATAATCCCCTATCTTTGGTTGGTATCCATGGTGCTCCTGCTAGATCTCTATCTGCCATATTTTTCTCAATTGCAACCCACGCTTTATTTGCAGTATCATGACACCAGTTTAAAATACAAACTAACGACATTGCTCTGTAATACAAAGTAATGTCTGGTAGCCCAACTCCTCCCTCTTTTTTACTTCTGCATAAAATTTTGTATGTTATTTTAGCATTTCCTTCTTTCCATATAAAGGATAGGAAAACTTTACGTATCTTTTTAAAAAAGATCTGAGGGAGTGGTATCAGTACTGTATACAGAATGAATATGAGTCTGGGTATTATGTTCATTTTAAGGGTATTTATCCTACCAAACAGTGTTAATGTTTGCCCTTTCCATCTGTGCAAGTTCTCTGTTATTTTAGTGAGCAGGGAGCCGTAATTTCGTTCATATAGGAGTTTTTCCTCAGCAGTTATTTGTACTCCTAGATAAAATATCGACTCCCTGTTCCATATAAACAGGTAGTCCTTTTGCATAAGGGTAGCTAGTGAAGGTAGTACATGACTGGGTAGTATTACCGATTTTTCTAAATTTATTTTGAATTTGGATAATTTCCCATACCTCCTTACTTCCTGCATCAGTACTTTTATAGATTCTTACGGTTTTGAGAGAAAAAATAGTAAATCATTGGCATATGCTGATACTTTATGCTCTCTAGGGCCAATTACCACTCCAGATATTCCTTCATTTTCACTTATTCTACAAAAGAATGGTTCCAATACAAGGGCAAAGAGAATCGGGGACAGTGGGCAACCCTGTCTCGTGCCATTCCATATGTCAAAGCAACCCGACATGGTCCCATTGACCTTAACCCTTGCCCTTGGGCTGCGTATAATGCTGATATCCACCCCATCATCCGTTCTCCCAGACCTATTCCCTTTCATATATTTATTTTATTATTTTTGCAGTATTATTTTCTCTCTCCTTTTTTCTTGCACCAATACATATCAATTTTCCCCCAATGAAAGTCTTATGTGCTTCCCATATAGTTGCTTTTGTTACCTTGTAAAAATGTAGAGAGGGTGTAAAAAACCTTCTCTATTCTCAGACACGTGTTATGTCAACAGTGTCTTAGGCGTTTTGTTAAAAAGTTCAGTAGCCAGGCTGTCTTAAAACAAAGTGTGAGTTTATTTGGTCACACTTGGCAACAACTTGAAAATATATACAAAGTTAAATTCTTCTTACAGCTTGATGTAGTAAAACAAAAGATAATAGGAACAAAAACTTGTATCAAAAAGGTTCAAGAGATGTTTTCAGCTCCGTTGGTGCTTTTCTATGTCAGAGAGATGTCCGCTCTAGCAGCTGTTTGTGAGGTAGGCTGTATTTAGGCCTAATGTAAACAAAATGTCTTCTTCAGTGTAAGGATGCGTGTGTCCTTCTTTGTATATGTGAAAAAGTAGTGAAGTCCTTCTGTGTGTGAGTAAAGGACATGTGGTGTGTCGTGTGTGTGTCGTGCGTCCTGAAGTGAAGTGTCACTCTGTTTTTATACTATTTCAAATCTATTAGTCAGCAGACTATAGCCATAGCCATATACGGCTAGAACTAAAAATGAAATGATCATATTCGTGATTATTCTAAATATTCTCTTTGCCAACAGCTGACACGTCTCTTAAGCTTCTTTGATTGTCAGTAACACACAACAGATTCTTATAAAAAACTCAAGGTGAATGACCTTTCCAAATGGCCGAATTCTTGTAATGGATATTCTTTAAGCTACAGAAATGCAATTCTGTACCAAACCTTACAAATGCATATTAAACTATAATTGGATACATATAAATATATATTACTTCACACAAACTCAATCTAACTAATTAAATAACTATATCAAATAACTAACTATATTATGGATAATATATGTTTTTACCTTAAAAAAGATCTTTACAATAAAGTCTATGACAGATACTATGAGTATATTCTTATCTGTGAAACCACTGACCTACTGACCTTTAGTCATTAACTTTGTACATGGAGAATAACTGGTACAAAAAATGACATGCACAAAACCTAGCTATTTCAAGATTCGTCTTATGCTGAGCTGAGTGAGCTTTTTCAATGTCAAAGCATAAAAGGGAACCCAGACTGCATACATACAGATCTTGATTATAAAGCCAAATTAATATAATTATTCTACATACCTCTGGCGTCTCACTCTTCAGGAAATATTGCTAGATCTCTTCTACTATTGTCTTTTCTGTTTCCTTATCTTCTAATAATTCATTTAATCTCCATGGGCCTTTCCCAGGGGTTTTCCCTCCCAGTTTCATCTTCAGTTTCATCTTCATTGTCACTAGGGCGTGATCCGACACTGTTGTTATTCCTATTGTTGTCTCCATTACTGCCTTCAAGACTCTATGTTCCACCAAGATTTAATCCAGCCTAAAGTACGTATCATGCACAGCCAAGTGGAATGTGTAGTCTTTTGTGCTCGGATGTTGAATTCTCCAAATATCCACCAGTTGATGTTTATATATATATATTTTTATATTTTATTTATATATATATATATATATATATATATATATATATATATATATATATATATATATATATATATATATATATATATATATATATTTTTTTTTTTTTTTTTAATCATTCTTAGTTGTTTGTTTTCTCTCTCCGCTGTAAAAGACATACTATCTAACTTGCGGTCCATGGAGAAATTAAAGTCTCCAGCCAGTATTAATTTACGTTGTTTAAATTCCATCAAGTCCTTTAATATTCCTACCAGACATTTTTTAGGGTTCTTGTCGGGGCAATATACATTTGCAAGTGTATACTTAATTCCCTGTAAGGTCCCTCTCAGAAAGAGATATCGGTCCTCCGGGTCAACTTTTCTCTTTTCTTCTACAAAACAAACATTTTTCCCAAAGCCTATTGCTACTCCTTTTGCCCTTCTGATTGGGGAATCTCCATAATACCATATTGGAATATTCCTTGAGTATAACTTAACATTTGTATCTTGTGTAATATGTGTCCCTTGTAAGAATATTACTTCTGCAGCATTTCTTTCTAATTCTCGCAGTATCATGTGTATTTTCTCTAGAGAGTTCAGTCCTCGAACATTATATATATATGTCAGGAATTTTGTATTATTCATATTTCTCTATTCCTCTCCCACTTCCTGGGGTCTCTTCCACGGTATCTCACCATTCCCCGCCTCCGTAGTGGCAGGGGGGGACCCCCATACGTGGTGAGACACTTCATCTCTAATGAGACCCAGAGGGCATCTGATCTTCTCGAGATCAACAAACCAATTCCCTCTTTCACCCGACCACCCTTCCTGCCCTCCCCCTTCCTTATCCCTCCTCCCCCCCAACCCCTACCCCCTTGGAATTTGGGTCTTGAGCAGATAGCTAATCTTTTGGGGGCTCTCTTACCCCTCTGCTCGCTATGGCCAGAGACGGAGTTCTGTTTTACGTCTCAGATCAACTCCTCCTACAATTATAGGGGTGATCTTAGAACGCACCATATGTCCTGATCTCCATCTCCTCCCCTTTTGTCTTCCCTTTTTCCTTCTACTTTCTATTCCCTCCTCCCTTCCTCCCCCTCCCCCCAGTTCCAAGAGTTCAGCTGGATAGGGCACCTCAATTAGGTGCGTTTTCAAAACCACCTCTTGGGCCACCAAATCTCTCAGTGTCTGTAAATTCTGATGATTTTTTAGACCCTTTACATCTTCACTTGCAATAATATTTCACATATTACTTCAAATGTTTATATTTATGTGAGTGAATGTATTTGTAGATTTGCAAAAAAAAAGGGGGGGAAGCAAACAGAGTAGTTCCAGAGAATTCAATATAGAATAGGTGCAGTTTCTCCCATCCAATGCCAAATCTATGCACCCAAACCCTCCCAAGTCACTCAGAATATATAAATGCCAGTGCCTTGAGCCAGTTGTTTCTTCTTATTCACTTATATAGGACACTTGCTAATTGCATTTTATATATGGGAGCAGATGTTATACTGGGTGTACTCTCTCTACCTTCCACTTTGCTTAACTTCTTAGGAACAGTCATATAGGCACATACTTCAGTTTTTTGGGTTTTTTTACTTATCTGGGGGGGGCTCATCCCAGGCCTGCAGAGTGTCTCCTGCGGGCTCTCTCAAATTGACCTCCCTAGGCTCTACTTCGCTCCACTCGGCTCCACTAAGAACTCTCAGCAACCCTCATCCTATTGCTCGATCTTCAACGACCTCCTCCGATTTCCTCCTATTTTGTGGCCGAGTGCCAAATTCCGAGCGCCCAGAGTGTCTCTTCCTTACCAATCTCCAAGTCCCGCCGGGTATCCTGCGATCCCTGCTCCAGGCCAGCAGGTAGGTAGGAAGGGAGGATGTGTAGCCCCGTGTCCCTCGTCCTCCTCGGTTGCCCTTCAACCTCTCTCTCCTCCATCCTCCCGCAGTCACATCCTATGTCTCCAAGTAGGGAGAGGGAAAGCGGAAAAGCAGTGTACGACAGGTGTAACAGCAACTTCTCCTGTCCTCCACCGCAAAGCCCCCGCAGCAGAATACCGAGACTTCGTAGTGCAGAGATTCTGACCAGCTCTCATGAGGCCGGGACAAGGGGGTAGGGGAGAAACTAATAACTTTCCATTAGGGGGGAATGGTAACCAGGAGCTCCTACGGCATGCTCCTAGTCGGTGCCATTACCAGGCTCCTCCCTCCTCCTGTATGTAATCTGACAGCACTTGTCCTGCCCCCTCAGCTGCTGTGATTTCTGATGTCGTTCCTGCTTATGTCCCAATATATTGTTTTGCCTCTACCTCTCCTCCTGAAATACAGGATGGAAGGGTAGGGTCGTGGGGTGGTCATGTCCTCCATTTTCCCTCCTTGTCGGGTGCCAAGCAAGGTTCACATTAGGAGGCCTAACCCAGGGTTGGTTCTTCTGGGCTACATTAGGAACTTTACTTGAGCCATGCTCACACCCAACACGGTTTGATGACTAGACATGAACGAACTCTAGCAAACTCACTTGATGTCATATACACCAACACAGTCACTTGCACATTTAGGAGTGACACACAGAGCCAATGCTCTCTTCACCTGTTCAGTGTATCACCGCTACCTCACCCCCAGTAATGGTATGGGGTCCCGCCGTGCACCTATCATGGACTCCATGCATGCACTTCACGTAACTCTCTCTTCCGAACATGTGTAGAGTTTCAAACATTTTACTTGCAGAATAAGTTAACATGATGACAGAGACAATTAACAGTCCATGATAAAGTGCAAACATTCCTTAACATCCCTAGTCCCAAACTACAGGCTTGTAGCTGCCCAGCATACCTATTCAAGAAAAAGTCTGATGTTATTCAGTCCTTATCTGAAAAGTAACTTTGGCAGGATATGGGCCATCCTGACTCTGGCAACAGAACCAGACAGCATCCCTCTCTGACTGTGTGGGTAAGTCTCCCCTCTCTTTTCTCAGGATCTGGGCCCTCGTCCCTTTTATTACACACAGGAAAGGAGGGTTAGGCCCAAGAAAAATACAGGAGTGTAGTTCACTCCTAACTTCCCGCTGGGGCGGCAGTGATCACTATCTGCCTACAAAGACATTATATTTTTTTTTCTCACATAAATCTGAACCGCTTAAGAACCGCCCCATGTACATATACTGCGACAGGGCGGCCCTTAAATGCAAAATCACGTACCTGTACGTGATCTCTTTGTCTGGGTCTCGGCACACGCGGTGCCACCGGAGACCCGCTCCTGCTGTAATTGGACACAGCAAGAGCAAATCAGCGGGTCCGGCGGACATCGGGTCCCGCTGATCGTTCCTGAGGCAGACAGAAAGGCGGTCTGCCTATGTAAACAAGGCAGATCGCCGTTCTGTCAGAGGATGTAGCAGAATACATATTGGCCTAAATTGATGAAGAAATTTGATTTTTTTTATTTTTTATTGGATATGTTTTGTAGCAGAAAGTAGTAGTATATATTGTTTTTTTTTTTTAATTAAAAAAATGGGGGGGGGGGGCACACTCAATTTGGAATTAGTGTAGGATAAACAATAACAAAGGATAGCAGCAACTCTAGTGTGAGATATTAACACATAAATCGAAAATAGTATAAAGCCGTGCTTATACTGACTGAAGTAATTGATATAATAATTAATATTATATCTGTGTATTAATTTGTCTAGTCTCTATAATTAGTTGGTCTATTATACTCTGAGCACATGTTATTGTTAATATCACAATAATACCAGGTTAGCTATGAAACCAAACACACGGTGCTGCTAGTAAAACAATATCTTATTTTATTTCCCAAGGAATTAGGAAATTCATAAACGTACTAAAAGGGTATTACAATGTTACATATAGCTTACAATCCGAATATAATATACTAAACAGCATATCTCTCCAACATATAACAACAATGAAATATCAAAGATACTTATCACACATGGTTTCATCTGCTGGTTCTGGATGATAAAGGGGGTCTGGGCCACATGGAATTTAGGCCCAAGCCCTCAGTCAGAGCGAGGTCCCAAGATGGCAGAGGGACACCCTTACGGCAGGCTTCTCAGCAACCAAGAGAAAGAGCAAAAGCCTGTGTGTCCCTTTCATTCAAACATACACGCCCACTCGTAGCCACCCCCATTTGCCTTTTATCCAATATACATTGCCGAGAGGTATCCCTTCAACTGTCTGCCCATTCTCCAGGAAGCATGCTATATTGTCCACCAGGGCCAGCATCCCTATTAGCCCTGTGTCAAATCTCAATAGACATCTTGGCAGCAGTGGTCTCTTTGAAACTTGTAATCACACATGTCACAGCAGGTGGGCTTGAGCCAAGGCATTGTTCTTCTGATCACAAAGCTTTGATGTGTTTCATTCCTACCTGGCTGTGTCAAACAGGAAGTGAAATACCAGAAGTAAGATATTAAACCATGTCGCTATCCAACATATTCCGCTTTGCGCCTAAAGGGCGCATACCACCCTTCTTCCGACACGGCTCCTATTGAACAGTCCATAACTGTTTTCTCCCTAACATGTGTTTCGAAGCCAGTACCTATAGAACAGTCCTTAACTGTCTTAACGTGTTGTGTTTTTCAACATGTGCAGAAACAGCCCCTATGGAACAGTCCATAAATGTCTTAACGCATGTTGCGCCTCTCAACATAGGCCTCAGAACCAGCTCCTGTGGAACAGTTCATAACGGTCCTAATGTGCTGTGTTTCCTAACACGTGCCGCTTTGCTACTGGGTGACACACCAACATCATTCTTCCGTGACAGCTCCCATGTCACCATTCTGTATCTTCTTCTTTCTAACATCTTCATGAAGGGGTATAAAACAGGCAAGGGGTGTCCATACACTCACCATTCACCAGCACACATCCAGAGCAGCATCTTAACCAGCTTTCAGATATAGAGTCTCGAGGAGGGCCTTCTGCCAATATTACTGGCCTAAAATACACCTTTATCACACTATACCATAACATGAATCAACTCATTACCATAATATATACATATATACCTATAACCCATCAGATTACTCATCCCGCTCCCAACCTCCTATAACTCCTCAGTGTAGATACGGGCCGGGATTAGGCAGGTTCGCTCACAATGGCCTTTCCTACCGCAATTCTGGCATCTCAGCGTTATTGCAGGGCTCTGACTTGGCAGCAAAGTCTCTAACTTGTACGCAGAGACCCTACCGTCACTTCGTCCCCCAACTTGTATAGATAACTGGGCGACCCTTCTATATAAATATCAAGTCTAACAACACATATAAATCTGCAACAATGACAAAACCCACACAATTCCATCACTGTGCCTGGATTTCAGAGACCATGCCCAGGGTATACCATGCACCTCTACCTATGGTTAGGTTCAAGGAGCCCTCTAGTTCCATGATTAACCTTACATTTGGTATTCTTTGGGACAAAGAAACAAACTTGTCTATGTCCCAAATAATACCCAGGTGCCTCCTTCCCAGCAATGATCCCTCTATCCCGAATACAGAATGAAATATCTTCCCAACATTTTTCGTTCACCACCATGTATTGACCTGGCATACAAAGAACATCATGGTCATGCTTCTGACCGAGGGAAGTATCAACTCCGGCTTCCAGCTTCTTTGATCATATGTGGGCAATTAGCCTCAAACGCAACAATCCCCCGTCAGTAAGCCCATTAATGCCACCAAATATACAGACCGAGTCTGCACTTCTGTATTTGAGATCATACAGCCTAACACCTTTCACAATCCAAACTGGTACAGCCCATCCAGGCATTCGACCACCACTTTGGATCAGTGTAAGCGACGTGTTTGGCAAAGTCTTACTGAGCGGTGATGCTAACTCATAAGGCCTCTGTCCCTCATATGGAGACTGTACAATCAGCTCAATGCTGGTTGGCACTTCCACCTGCCACTGTGTGCACACCAGAGCCAATGACAGATTCCTGTCCTATACCATCACATTCTCTACCAACCTCTCAACATGGTTGACAAAATCTTGAACCACTTTAACCTGGGTATTAATGTGACTTTGTTGAATGTTATTAAGGATGCCACCAATCTCTCTGAGTAGCAAAGCCCCGCTTATTCTCTGAAGCTATGGCTGCGAGTTTGTTTCTCAGGAGGCCGATGTCCACCCCATTAACAACACCCATCCCAGCTCCTATTCCCCCAATATAGTGCTGAATACATCCCTCCTCTTCCGGTTAATCCTCAGACATACGCACCCTGCATGAACCTCATTCTGTGTCCGCACATCTCTGGGAGCAAGTCACTGGTACAATGATCGCACTTGATTCAGTGTATACTTAGCACATATAGGGTAATAGCTTTTTATCAACCACTGTGAGATGTTGCAGCGCCATGTGGTGAAGGCATGTACCCTGGTAGCCAGCGTTTGTTCCCTTTATCTAACGGAGCATGCTCCTGTGTGTATTCACTGGCCTTCCCTGTGCCGGGTTTCAACCTCTCAGGTGAGACATCAACCAGGCATATCTCCCCCATACAAGGTGTCACCTGGCCAACCTCTAGTCTGGCCAACCGACACCTTATTATGTAAAAGCGCCAGTCTCCTGGGTACCTGCACCATATTACTTCCGTTACGTCAATACATGTCATACATTAAATACCTTTTCTTCTTTCAATTCCTCCCTACAACAAAAAAACATATATTTCACATTTCATGTTCTGACGGATTGGATGTGTATATTCCTTCCCCAACCTCCAACCCATTGCACATGTATTAATAGCTTGTTTGCATTCTTCAGGAGAGACTCCGTCAAAAATATTTCACAAGTCTTGTTGATAGGCACAGCCCTTCAGATTTAGCATTAGCCCTAAATTGTCCATAAGCAAAAACAAGTATTAAACTGAATCTTTTCGTTTGTCCCTTCTCTCCTGATGTTTATCAGAACAAATTTGCGGTGTAGTATGGCACAAACAAACTGCCAACCAGATGAACATCTGTCATCCATGTTCCAGAGACCTCTCCAATCTCGCTCCACCAGGATTCTGGAATTGAAACACAAGAGCAGAATCAAATTCTTATCCATAATATCTGCTCGCTTGCTACATTTATTTACAGTTCCTTCCTTAGAACCCAGGAACTGAGTATTCCTGGCTTCTGCAACTCTGACCAAACTATCAAAACAACCATGACCTCTTTACGCTGAACCCACTCTAAAATGGATCCCCATGGTGTGATCAAAATTTTTTTAAAAAATGAACGTGAACGTTGCTTCTCAAGAATTCAAAATTTCAAGCCACAAAAAGACAATGCCTTATCTGTACTTTCAGACCTATGCACTAACTCCCCTTTCAGGTGGACAAACCGTACACCTTGTAACTTTTTCCACCTGAATGAACATAAAACAAAGAGAAAAAAAAAACGAACTCCAGGAGCTAGAATGGCTTCCTACCAACAACTCTTGTCTTAAATCAACAAAATGTATTCAGCTGCAGAACATATCCCATGACCATCTATCCAGCTGCTAATTGACGGAATAGCCAATTACCCCCCTTTCAGGTGGACTAAACAATAATTTCTCCACCTGAACAAACAAAAAAAATATTTAAAAAATGTAAAAAACTTAATAACAAAAGAAATTAAAATTCTGGCCATTATTACACAAAAACAACATGACAAGACAACCACCATAAGACAATGACAAACACTCAACTTTTAACTAAAGACATCCATGGATTTTCCTCCTGAGAAGAGTAAGTGCTCACTTCCATCTGAAAGACAATTAGTTAATGGGAAAAACAAAAAAACAAAACATCTGTACCTCATCACAACATTTGTAACTTCACTGGTAACACTTGAAACCCTTAATGCCTGACTATTGTTTATCTTATTTTTTCATTGTTTGCAAACAATTACTAATTAATGAGCTCATGGTACCATTTGATAATCGATTATGCCTTTACCATAACCTAACCCCTGTTTTGCTAAATGTGCCCACTGTTGTTCTCTCTTTGAAGAACCTGTAAACAAACACAGGCATTAGTATCCAAACCAGTTTTATCTTCTTCCAAGGTCTCTGAAAAAGGAACACAAAGACTGATTACACACAATTATCATGACAATTGACTTTTTAAGTCCCCCAAGCCTTTTCCCATTAATTGTAATGTAGGGGAACATTTGCTATGTATAAGGGTTTAGATGTGAGCATCATATTTAAATAAAATATGGCAAGGAGCATCCATGCAGCTCACTAAGTGCTGCTAACATTGTTTCCCCCGGTGCTACATTTGAATAACCATGCGGCTACCTCCATTTTGACTTTACGTAACTGTTCTCCATACTGTTTATTTTCAGTCTGTAGTCTCCGCATTTGGGTCTTTAAAGGGAAATGGGTTTGATTACTATGGCCTCCATGCTTTGGGTTGCTACCCCATCGGGCAGAATATACTTCATAATGCCTTGGGGTCGTTTTGGGGTACTGCGATCTTCTTTTGATATCATTATTCGCCACCCAACAATACTTAGCGATGTGACCCCCCTTTTACACAAAAAACATTTGAGGGCTGGTCTCTCTGTATAGGCCCTTTCTTGAGCATACGGCATTGGAAACTCACATTGCTGGACATTATTTACATGATTACTATGCTTGGAATAACCAGACTTTGCACTTTCATCGTCTGAGGAGTCATCAGAAGTTTCAACTCCCGAATCACTTTCAAGCACAGTTATCGCATTTTTATTTACATCTCCACCATTGATTTCTGTCATAGCAACATCACTTGCAGCAATAAGAGCGTCTGGTTTTTCTGCATGCTTCACTTCTATCTTTGCTGAGCACTGCGCATGTGCGGAGGGTACCTCCACCATTGCATATTCAGCTTTTGCATGTTTGGAGGATAACTCCGTTATGGCCGCCTGTGCACCCTGTAATTCTGGGGTTTCCTGCTCCATGCTAGCAATGTTAAGGGCTTTACAAAATCTATGTTCATGCCTATTCCATTTAGAACGTCTGAACTCTCTCTGCCTTCCTGTACCTCTGCTTATTACGGATACACCTACCTTTGAGCCATATTCCCTATCACTGGACTCTTGACAGAAGTCTCGCAGGATATTGACAAAATTTTGGTAGGATCTAGCATTCCTCAGAGCCATTCTAGTGGGATAGCTTACATAACACTTATTGGCCATTGAGTATATGAAACTTGTATCATCCTCCAATAAGTCAGGACAGTTGAACACTTTCGTATACAATGCAAGATACTCACTGCAGAACAAAATTGGGTCATCTCCTCTCCTAAATCTCATTCGTTGTAAATCACTCATACCATTATCACGACTGTCCACAATACGCTGCAACTCTTTCCTCCGCACCTCTGCATCTGCTAAGTTATCATTAACCTGTGCAAATAACTGGCCTGCCAAAGGTCCTGGTAGCCATGCTCTCAGAAGAGAACATGCATCCTCATTACTCAAATGAAATTTAAGGACTAGAGCCTCAAATTTATTGGACAGACTCACTGGTGATTCCAGGGCATTAAATTCACCCAGAATCTGGCACAAAGTAAGTCTCTCTTGGATTGTAATCAAACTGTTATCCTGCTTCAAAGCTATGGGTGCAATAGCAGACTGTGTTTCATCACAGCCCTTCTCCTCATTGACTGTGCAGATATTGGCCAATTGGCATGTTCCTTTGTGCTCATTGAGCGATACTATACATTGCTCTTTAGTAAGAAGCTGGGAGTGTGCATTTGCTAACTTTCTTTCTAAAGACATAACCAACTCTTCCATCTCTGACAACTTTATTCGCAATGACTCTAAAAGTTTGCTCTTCATATCACAGTCCATGCTGCACCTCTGAAGCTGTTCTTGTAGCTCACTGTTTCTTTCTGACAAATTGCCTGCTGTAGCCCGCAATTCAACCATCTCACTACTGGAGGCTGTTGCAATCTTTACAAGGTTTTCACTGATTTTCTGATGTCCTCCCTGAGACGTCTCCTCTCTGCTTCCCACTTCCCCTCCATTTGCTCAGATATAAATTTAATTCTGAGCAACACTGCAATTTCATTTGCCAACCTTTCTTTTTTAACTTTCTTTTTTAGCTGTTTACCCAATAATCTGCTATTATGTTGGTGACACTGAGACAATAGTACATTACACTGGCTTTTAAGAGGTTCATCTGCATATGAATGATAATTGGCAGAAGCGTACTTTTTAACATATGTATACACCAGTTCCATTTCACAACCATACACTCCACACCATACACAATTCTATTTGTACTAACGTTCCAACACTGCACTGAGTAATAAACCAAACTTAATTATCGTTAGCTCTTACAACTCACGAAAAATAAAACTGAATCGCTCTTCTAGCATTCAATATTCTTCATTCATTACCACTTTTACCTGATATCCTTCAAAACCATTAAACTTTTGCATATCCATAGAAAAGACCCACCACACTTACTGTGGCATTATAGGCTGCCTTGTATCTGAGCACTTCTGTCCTGTAGTTTCTATATGGCTTTTAGGATTACCACACACGCTTTCTGGGAAATATCCATTGACATGCTAATTTGCATCTTAGTCTACACTGAAGCTTGTCTAACCTGTTTTTACCAGAGTTGCTTACCATGCAAAAACAAACAAACAAAAAAAAAAATTATACAAAGCCATTTAAACCTAACAGTGACTTGTAGTTCTACAGCCTACCAGACGCAAAGCACATTCTAAGACACAAGGCAGACTCTCAATCAATGCTTTCCCATTAGGTTGCAGGCCACATTGATCTCCTATTGGAACAAAGCTATTTCACTCTCACGTGGGTAAAAAAAAAAAAAAAAAAAACTTTAAAAAATTTAAAATTCAAAATAACAATCTATATTTCTCCCACTTTTTCCTCAAAGATGTATGGTAATTCCTGTCAATCTCTAACCAAGGGTGATCAGCCCTTTTACTCGCCAGCACCTTTGACTGGTTACAGGCCTAAAGCATATTAATCATACAAACATTTAACATATATACATATATCAGCCAAAGATCTCACCAGGTTCTACGTTTCCCTGATGAAATATTTCACAGAATCTTCATGACCATCCAAGCGTGGTTTCAGAATTCACGAGCCAGCGCCAATCTTGTCCACACTAGAGATGATTTTGAGTTCTGGGTGTAGTTGAGGATTTATGCTTACAGGGACTCAAGACAAAAATACATTAGGTTTTTGTGGATTCTGTGTAAAAATAAAATTCACACGCTTTTCTGGGTGCCAAATGAAGTAATCGATATAATAATTAATATTATATCTGTGTATTAATTTGTCTAGTCCCTATAATTAGTTGGTCTATTAAACTCTGAGCACATGTTATTGTTAATATCACAATAATACCAGGTTAGCTATGAAACCAAACACACGGTGCTGCTAGTAAAACAATATCTTATTTTATTTCCCAAGGAATTAGGAAACTATCATAAACGTACTAAAAGGGTATTACAATGTTACATATAGCTTACAATCCGAATATAATATACTAAACAGCATATCTCTACAACATATAACAACAATGAAATATCAAAGATACTTATCACACATGGTTTCATCTGCTGGTTCTGGATGATAAAGGGGGTCTGGGCCACATGGAATTTAGGCCCAAGCCCTCAGTCAGAGCGAGGTCCCAAGATGGCAGAGGGACACCCTTATGGCAGGCTTCTCAGCAACCAAGAGAAAGAGCAAAAGCCTGTGTGTCCCTTTCATTCAAACATACACGCCCACTCGTAGCCACCCCCATTTGCCTTTTATCCAATATATATTGCCGAGAGGTATCCCTTCAACTGTCTGCCCATTCTCCAGGAAGCATGCTATATTGTCCACCAGGGCTAGCGTCTCTATTAGCCCTGTGTCAAATCTCAATAGACATCTTGGCAGCAGTGGTCTCTTTGAAACTTGTAATCACACATGTCACAGCAGGTGGGCTTGAGCCAAGGCATTGTTCTTCTGATCACAAAGCTTTGATGTGTTTCATTCCTACCTGGCTGTGTCAAACAGGAAGTGAAATACCAGAAGTAAGATATTAAACCATGTCGCTATCCAACACTGAAATAACACATAACAGTAAAATCATTCATTGTGAAGTACAAAAAACATCAGATAGATGAGAAATAAAATCCCCTTAAAGCAGGAAGGTGATTGTTGAGCAAAGAAAAAAATGAGTCCTGTACAGTATTCCACACGTGGATATCAGTCCCAATGACACACAGTCACGCCAAATCCAATGAGTGACTGGACACCACACAAACCACCAAGAGTAGAAATGGCTGCTTACCAGCAGTACTGGACCTTTGAATAAGGCCGATAACACTTGGGGCTGATTTCCCCGCCAGGGCTTTGAATGGTACTCCAATCTGTGATCAATGGACCTGCAGGCGAATCCTCTCTCTGCGTTATCAGGAAATTCCCACTCAAAGATAATAAAGGAGGCTCCAGATAGCATAAAATACAATGATTTATTCTAAAATCCTCACGTACGTAGATTACTTGTAAAATAACGCCGGCTGGCATACAAACAATGAGCGCCTGCGCTTCCGGGACTCGTAAACAACGATGACGTCAGCACTTCATCCGTCCTAGGAATTTCATGGGCGACGTACTGCGCCATCACATATATAACCAGGAGTCTAAACCAAGCCTCCTTTTGATTCCCGAGGATTAAGCTGGGCACCAATTGTATCTCTTTCAAAATAAAAATAACTAAATACTAAAATTATACTGAACATAAACATAAACCTGCATTAATCAAACCGGAAGTATAAAAATTTGCGGCAAAGGAGACACTATACGTGCTGCCCTCTGCAGGATACGCCATGTTTTGCACCTTACGTGCAATATAAACACAGAAGGGTAGATTTAACTTCCTTCTACTACAACATAAAGTTAAAAAATGTAGATAAATTTGATAATCCTACAGGGGTCCAGATAGTACCTCCGGTTGCAAACAATACAATTGTAATACATAATAACTTAGCTATAACACAACAAACCTACTGGAGTCCAGCTCCAGACAGTACATATAATATTTATCCTGAATGCCCAACTAGTTAATTTTGACTCAAAATACCCTATTCATAATACAGAATATATAACTAACAAACACATACATCTAAAATAAATCTTGAGTGAGGGTCTCGAGTGAGGGTGCAGCCTCATTGTGCCCATCTGCAGCCTCACTGTGCCCATCTGCAGCTGTACCTTTGATAACTAAAACAGCGGGTGTCTCCCGCTGTGTCATGCAGTGTGTTCGGCGACCGTCCATTGTAACAAAGCCCTGTTTCCTCCTCGTCCGTGATAGACAGAACACTGATACAATGCTGAGAAATTGTGTCAGTGTTCTGTCTATCACGGACGAGGAGGAGGCGGGGCTTTGTTACAATGGACGGCCACTGAAAAGACTGCATGGCACAGCGGGAGACACCCGCTGTTTTAGTTATCAAAGCTACAGCTGCAGATGGGCACAGTGAGGCTGCAGATGGGTACAGTGAGGCTGCAGATGGGCATTGTTTACCCAGTAGCTGCTGCATTTCCCATCCTAGGCTTATGCTCGAGTCAATATGTTTTCCCAGTTTTTTGTGGTAAAATTAGGTGCCTCGGCTTATATTCGGGTCGGCCTATACTCGAGCATATACGGTAATAAAAGAATTAACTAATTAAGAGTTGAAATCTACATCCACGTTGAGGCCCGAAGGGAAGAAACATCCTATTTTATAAATCTATTTCATCTCGAGCTGTGAAATCCCCCTAATTAATGAACTCCCCCTCCAATGTGGGCTGTATCTATCAATACCCATAAATATAGTATTTTTGGGATCCTTATTGTGTACCAATGCATACTGTTTGGAGACTGAATGCTTTAGAAAGCCCTTCCTAATGTTATTAATATGCTCATTCAGCCTCCCCTGTAAGGCCCTCTTGGTCCTGCCCACATACTGAAGCCCACAAGGGCATTGTAGCATATAGACAACCCCTGTCATAGAACAAGTAATGAATGGTTTTATCTTAAAACTATGGGATGAACCAGTAGCTGTAAATTCTCTAATATTCCTATGATAACATCCATTAAGGGCAGAAACTTGACATTTCCTACATAATAAAAATCCAACAAGATTTTGGAAGAATGGAGTTGGTTTGGAAGGTGGATTAAGGACACCAGGGGCAAGCTTGTCAGTGAGTGAAGGAACCCCTCTTGAGGTTCGGAGGGCAAAGATGGTCTCAACACTCTGTCATTGCACAAAATGTGCCAATGCTTTTGTATGAGGCATTTTACCCGCCAAAGTTGTGTGGAATAGGTTGTAATAAAAGGTAAAAAAGGCTCCTTCTCTAGATTCTTCCATTTGTAATAATGGGCTCCTATTTGTGTGTTGAACCTGGTTGACTATAGTGTTCAAAGTATCCACCTTATAGCCTTTATCAACGAATCTCTTAGTTAGTATACCCGCTTGTTCCCTAAACATCTTGACATTAGTACAGTTCCATCTCAACCTCATATACTGGCCTTTAGGGACAGCCTTTAACCATACGTTATTATGACACTGTCTAGGGGAATGTATGCATTCCTGATGCTGGAGACAAAACAATTGCCCTTAGAGCAATAGAAAGTTGACTCAAGGGACATGTAGAGAACAGATAAAGTGACAAAGTCTCATGAAGAAATACACAATACATATATAAGGTCAAAAAACAGAGGAAAAATTATGACTAAGCGAAGAAATTTGTGAAATGCATCAACCATGCTCCCCTCTGTGCTGTCATGATGCTGTAACCTCAATGGTTTTTCATGTTGGATGTTTTTATACCAATAAAGCAATTTTCTTTATCCTTGGAGTGCAGTCAATTGTTTTGTCTCCTGCATCAGTTATTCAGATCACAGACTGGACTTGCACCTGATCGTTAAGGAAGGAAGGTATTACTATCACCTGGAGTGGTGTTATTCCCTGTTTGTTGTTTAATGTATGCATTCCTATCCGTAGGTTTGAAATATGTGAATGTTATTAAACCATCTGGTTCAATTCGAATCTTCAAATTCAAAAAATGGACCTCCTCTCCACTTACTTCATAATTCAATATGATACCCCTATCGTTGTTCAGGGACTTCATAAAATCTCAAAGGCTATGGCCATCTCCATCCCATAGGAGGAGGATCTCATCTATATACCTTGCCCACAGGACCAATTCAGGTCATCCGTGGGCATAGACGACATCCTCCTCCCATTTGGCCATAAACATATTGGCCAAACTTGGGGCGTATTTCGCCCCTATAGCTACGCTTCTGTCTTGGTGATAGAACTGATTCTCCCACCAAAAATACTTATGGGATGCCGCAAATCTAAGTAACTCCATAATGAATTCTATCTGGCCCCTAGAAATGCCTGAATCTTTACCGAAAAAGTATTCTACCACTGACAAACCCATATCGTGTGGAATGATTGTATATAACAATGGCACATCGGCAGACACCAACCACATGCCCATCTTTATATCGCAATTTGCCAAAATATCAATAGTATGCCTTATATCTTTACTATAACATGGCATTTTTTGAACCAGGGGCTGCAAATAATAATCATTGTACTTGGCCACCTGAGACGTCACGGAGTCAATACCATTCACTATCGGGGGGCAAGTCATACTTTTATGAATTTTAGGCAAGTACTATATTATAGGTGTACGAGGAGTACTAGAGACAAGAAACTTTTCTTTTTTATTTATACGACCTTCCCTAAAGCCTTTAGATGTGATATTCTGTAGTCTTCTTTTATACTCTCTAATAAGATCTTTACATAATATTGAATAAGTCTCCCTATCACTCAAGATCCGTTCCATTTCCAGAACGTAGTCTCTCTTATCGAGTACCACAATCCCTCCACCTTTGTCGGTGGGACGAATGACCAACTGTTTGTTATTGCAGAGTGTATCGAGTTCCTGCTCCAAATCCCTATGCATTTTTACATTCTGGGTTTAAATTGGTTTTAAATTCTTGAGAACCACATCACGCAATACTTTCAGGGAGGGGGCCAGACCCCCTGGAGGATTGAATAAGGAGGCATTCAATAAATTTGAGTCCCGAACAACTCCTGAGGCAATCCTGTTTTCTTTGATTGGGTTAGAAAGTAAATAGCGTTTAATATTTACTTTACAAACATAAGGGGACTGCATTTCTCATTTATCTGATGTTTTTTGTACTTCACAAATTTATGATTTTACTGTTATGTCAGAATAAACGTGACTCTGCTTGATACTATTCTTTTCAAAATTGTCGGTCTTTTTTTGTTTATAGCGCAAAAACTAAAAACCGCAGAGATGATCAAATACCACCAAAAGAAAGCCCTATTTGTAGGACAAAAGGACATCAATTTTATTTGGGTACAGCAACGCACGACTGCACAATTGTCAGTTAAAGCAATGCAGTGCCGTAACGCGAAAAATGTGCTGCCTGCTGAGCCCCTCTCACCAATCTGCTCTCTGCATAGGATATGTACAGCACACTTATGATGTCACTACTACTTTTAAGGTAATATTTGGGTTTGTAAAGGCAACAGGTGCACACAAAGTGGATTTCAATTCTTTGTGGCTATTAGGAAACACTCCAAAAAGAAACCATGCTGGATAATTGGCTCCTGTTTAAATTAGCCCAAGTATGCATATGCATGAATGTGAGTTAGAGACCTTAGATTGTAAGCTCCTTAAAGTGGTAGTAAACTCTCATTATTTGTAAAATGAATATCTCCTAAACACAGGGCCACCATCAGGGGGGTACAGCCGTTACAACTGTAAGGGGCCCCGGGGCCCGTCTGGGCCAGAAGAAGGCAGGACGGGTGAGGGTGAGAAACGATCTCACAGCGTGTGCTCTCTGTGGATTTGAGCTCAGACATCGAGCTCTTTACTGCCACCTCTGGCTACTATGTGCATGTGCACCCCTCGTGTACTGGGCTTTTCTATGTCAGCAACATGTCAGTTTTGTGAAAACGAGCTGGGACCAGGTAGGAAGAAATTCTTTACAAGTAGGGGCTGTGAAGGAAAGGGAGGGGGGCTGTTTGTGTACGGAGGGGGCAGAGCCTTGTGTGTTTACAGATTTTTGTATGTGTGTGGCTGACATATATATATACACAGGTGTGTGTGGGAGCTGGGCTGGCATATATGCAGGCAGTGGCGGTGCGTCCATTAAGGGCGCATGGGCACCGCCCCCTCTCTCCAGCCAGCCCACCTCTATGTATCATGAATAGATTCATGCATTGCATTGCATGAATCTATCCATGGCCACTGTAGCCACCCCCTATTCAGGTGTCCGGCCCCTTTTCGGGCGCCTAAATTACAGTGGCGGGCATGTATTTTTGAAGCACCTGATTAGAGCCATAGGCTCTAATAGGCTTCAAAAAAGGTAACTGCGAGCAAAGAGCATTGCGCTCGCAGTTCACCAAGGTGTGTTAGAACAGTGAATGAATATTTGCTTTTCTAACACTGAACCGCCTCTCTGCCAATCAGGAAGCATGGGTGTGTTACTTGTCACCTGATTGGCTAAAATGACAGGCGCTGTGATTGGACGCCTATCAGGAGGAGGAGAGGAGATGCATGGAGGACACAGCTCGCCGCCGTCACCCGCTGTCCCATCGAGATAGGGTTAGTGCCGCGCAGACAGCAAGGGGGCGGGGGGGGTCAGAGTGTTAACTTTTAAATGGGCACAGTGGCGGCATTTGATGGGCACAAGGGCTGTGTTTGATGGGGCACAGTGGCTGCGTTTGATGGAGCACAGTGACTGTGATTGATGGGGCACAGTGGCTGTGTTTGATGGGGCACAGTGAGGCTGAAATTGATGTTTTTTTTTTCTGAATTTTTCAGTTTGTTTGCGCCTCCCCGAAAAATTTGAGCACCAGCCGCCACTGTATACAGGTGTGTGGGGGGGCTGACATATATACAGGGGTGAGGGGGGGACTGACATATATACAAATGTGAGGGGGGCTGACATATATACAGGTGTGAGGGGGGCTGACATATATACAGGTCTGAGGGGAGCTAACATATAAACAGGTGTGAGGGAGGCTGACATATATACAGGTGTGTGGAGGGACTGACATATATACAGGTGTGAGGGGGGCTGACATATATACAGGTATGTTGGGGGCTAGCATATACACAGGTGTGAGGGGGGTTGACATATATACATGTGTGTGTGTGGGGGGGATAGCATATATTCAGGTGTGTGGGGGGCTGACATATCTACAGGTGTGTGGGGGGCTGACATATCTACAGGTGTGTGAGCGGGGCTGACATATATACAGGTGTGAGGGGAGCTGACATATATACAGGTGTGTGTGTGTGGGGGGGGCAAGCGTATATACAGGTGTGTGGGGGGGATGACATATATACAGGTGTGTGAGTGGGGCTGACATATATACAGGTGTGAGGGGGGCTGACATATATACAGGTGTGTGTGTGTGTGTGTGTGGGGGGGGCTAGCATATATACAGGTGTGTGGGGGGCTGACATATATACAGGTGTGTGGGGGGGGCAACATATATACAGGTGTGAGGGGGGCTGACAAATATACAGGTGTGTGTGGGGGGGTGGTATATATATAGGTGTGTGGGGAAGCTGACATATATACAGGTGTGAGAAAGACTGACATATATACAGGATTGAGGGGGGCTGAGTGCGTAAGGGTGGGGTGGCCGCTGTGCGGATTCGGTAGGATGGCAAGCCCTGGGGAATGTTGGTGGACAGGCTGGGGGGGGGGATGCAGGCCTAAAGCTATGTAAGGGGCCCAAAAATTTCTGATTGCTGCCCTGCATAAACGTGCACTGTTTAGGAGATATTCTAGCGAGCAGCAGCCGGTGACATCACCGGCACATGTGCTCTGATGGAACGGCATACCCGTGCTGTTCCTTCAGAGGTGACTTTATAAAGAATGCATAAACAAAAAAAGAAGAGAAAGGAAAACCAGTCCTGCTGAGCCAAAAAAACGACGGTGATAATTAAATTATAAACACCTTAATACTGCTTACCTAAATATGGTACTGTTGCTGTAGACAAAGAAACTGAGCATACAAAAAGAGATCCTGGTATTGCTACCAGGATCGAGAGAGCGGCTTCTTTCGCAACAAAAAGTCTAGGTCAGGATTTGGTTCTTATAAAATTACAAAATGTATTAATCCCAATGCGGGCACAGACTACATATATTTAAAGTGCGACTGTAAATATTGGAACAGCATATTTTTCAAGGTTATTTCCCCCAAGAGGAAAGATCCCCCAAAAAGGATGATCTTGTGGGAACATACATAAAAACAGGGAAAACACATATACACGACAATACACAAAAACAATAAAAAAACAACAACACAGAAAGTCTGGTCACCAGCCTACCATTCACAGGGAAACCGCCATGCAATTAAATTGCATCAATGCAACAGAGGAATATGTTGCATTTTCACTGTGAATGGCCCCCAGGGGATCTCAAATAGAATGATAACCCTTGAGTCAAAGAAAGACTGTTGATCAATGTAAAAAATACAGAGTAAACCTCACTGGCTGACTTTTGGTTAAGAACGCTGAGTTAATCGGATAGTGTGTCCTTAAGTTGTGGATCATTACACTTTTAGATGGTTGCCTTCACATTTTTGCCATAAACTTAATGTGGTCCCAGCTGGTATATGATTAATCATTGATAAATACCCTTCAATGTTTTAGTCAAAATAACATTTATAGTAGGGGTACCCCAGCTGGTTGACAGTGTCCTATGAAGGGTATATGAGGCATTGTTCCATGTCCAAAAATGTAAACCGTCACACAACAGATATACAGCGGTCAGCTTGTTGCAACTTCAGTATACTGATTGGTCAATTTTGCCCAAAACAATGGTAAAAAGTTCTGGCAGCCGTCTAATTGGGCAATCAGACTATTTATTTAACACAAGTCTCTTCTAGCAAGTCCTGTCTAATGATTCAAGGGAAAAAGGAGTGCATCAATATATTACCACCCTGTTCAGTGTCGTGGTTGCTGTGTGCCGTTCGATCCTTGCATGAGCTGAGATCCTACCATATTGGTGCCTCCGTGATGGCTCTCGTGCAGAGGGACAAGCCGGTCCTTCAGAGCAGGGCTGCTGGGTCCACAAAACTTGCGGTATTTGTGACAGACTCACCCGGGACAGAGGCTTTTGGAGGGGACTGAATGTCAGCCTCTTGCCTACAGATTATGGGCCCTGGCATTTGGGGTACCTTTGAGGTGTTGTTACTTTGGCTTCGGGTCCTTGTCCCCCAGGACACACAGACTCTGGGGACCCTGTATTTGCCATATTAGCAATAGTGACTGAGTCATACTGTTGGGACTCATACTGTGAGGAGATGCTAATATCATCAACTCTACTCACCTGTCTGATGTCTGCTATAATGTGTTTAATGTAAATGAGTCTAGTCTGGCTTATCACAGCTTCTAAGGGTATTCAACTCATTGTTGTTTGTTCTAATTAACCCTGTGTTGATGTTTATGGTAATATGTATTTTATAGTCAATGAGCTAGGAGACGTAAAGTCTTAAACCCAAAGGTCATGTCTCTGAGTCACCTAGTCTGGGTAAATGATTTAGTAAACTAGCTAATGTTAATTAGGTTACAGTTGTATTGTTAGAGAAATATGAGCAGGAGGGGGGAACCTCCTCTAACGGTATATAAAGACTTGTAATTTTGGTTCTAATAAAACAGTCCATGTTAGCAAGTCTCATCTTGTTTTATGCTTGGGAGCGGTTGGAATATCTGATATCTGTATCCAGACTGGGAGGAAGTGGTATACTGACGGAAGCACTCAAGCGGAGTATGGGACGTTCCGTGACAGTATTGATCGTACACAATGTGCTGTTCGGATAGATGTAAGACGAGCGTCTACTATCCCGTGGTTCAGTTTGAATGGGGCATGTTGTAAGCTGGTGTCACGTGACAGCTGTGACGCCAACGCGTTTCGCTAGATGATTAGCATAGCTTCGTCTGGACTTGGTGCTGCTAGGGGCTGTCAGTTCCTTTTATTGATGAATCCGTTCTGACAGCGCCGCCCTAGATTCTCTAAAAGGGATATGCACAGTTTGTATTTCAGTTTCCTGAATAAGACAATCCACACAGAGACTGAACAAGATTGTTATTGCTAATGCTAAAAACTGTCATTTGCTTCCTGTTTAATGCGCCTTCACATCACCAAATCCCGAGATCTCCACCACATAGTCTTTCTGACCAAAAATGATAGCAAGACCTGAGTGCAGTAAATCACACATTTCTATCTTTACGCTAGTCACTATGCTTTTCAGGACCATATTGGTCCAAGCATAGTGGTGTATGTGTAGGTGTTAAATAGACATAAAAAGAGGGGGAGAAGTCAAAAGAGACAGAGAGACAAACTACAAATAGCAACATAAACTGGAATGAGGAGGGGCGGGGACAGTTGGACATTTTATTATGCCCTGCAACCAGCAATAATAAATAATAATAATAATTAGTGATACAGGGGCAATACTGACCTAGGAGAAAAAGATTGACGTGGGAATTATTTACAAGCATATACAAAGATCAATAGGAAATAAAGGGATCAAGGAGTTCAGGTTTCAAGGAAGACCTGGAGATTCAGCTCAGTGTTAAGCCCAGAGGGGGCAAGGGACCCCAACCGGTAAATCTACCTCTTCTCCTTCTGTAGGAGGATACGGTTGAAATCCCCTCTTCTTGATGGTAATTTGAGCACATAGATGCCTTTAACCTTCAGGCCCATCAGGTTACCCTAGATGACATAAGGTGAAATGTTTCGCCAGCGTTTTTTCTTGGAATCTTTCTGGGTCTCTCTCTTTTTCCCCCCTGATCTCTCGTAAATGCTCACCAATCCGAGTTTTGAGAGATCTTTTGGTTTTACCAATATAGATCTTTGGACAGGGACAGGTGAGCATGTAGATTACTCTACTTGTGGAGCAAGTAATAAGATCACGAATCTCAAAAGATTGCTGTCCATGGGCATCATTGAAAGTGGCTGTTCTGTCCACAAAAGGACAGATTTATTGCAGGGGTACATTCCTTTACTCCTGGGGTATTCAGATAGCCAATTGGAACTGGGTTCTTTTATAAACTCTGAGTGAATCAGAATGTCACCCTGGTTTCTGGCCCTCCTAGCCACTAAATTGGGTGAGGTTCCCACAATATCCCCCAAGCCAGGGCCATTCAGCAGGATGCCCCAATGTTTTTCCAATATTCCACGAACGGACTCCCACTGGGCTCCATAAGAAGTGATTACTCTTACTGGACCGGGGTCAAGTTGTTTTTTTGTCTTCGACTTGGATTCCAAGAAGAGGAGACTTTCTCTATTTCTGCATGCTGCTTTGACCCTGGCCTTCCGGATTTGTCCATGGGAATACCCCCCGCTTATGGAATCTGGTATAAAGATCAGCATTTTCCTTTTTAAGGTCATTTTTCCTGGTGCAATTCCTTTTTACTCTTAAGAATTGGCCAACCGGAATCCCATTCTTAAGCCGGGGGGATGATGGCTGTCAGCCCTTAACAGGGTGTTGACCGCTGTCTTCTTATGGAAGGTGCACGTGCATAATCTGCCCTCTTCAATCGATATCAATAGATCGAGGAAGGGGATTTGTCTATCATCAACGACGTAGGTTAGAAGGATGTTACGGTTATTGTTGTTTAGTAAGTTAATGAATGTGTGCACTTCATCCCTAGTACCCCTCCAAACATCGAACATGTCGTCTATATACCTCAACCACGTATGCACGTGGTCTGCATACATGGGCAACATGAATACATCCTCTTCCTCCCATAGGCCAAGATGGAGGCACGTGTATGCTGGTGCCCATGTGGCCCCCTACGGGGTACCTCTGATTTGCTGATAGTAGTGTGAGGAAAATTGAAAGAAATTGTTCATCAGGGCAAACTCCAATCGGTCTATTAGGAATTTGTTCTGTGGACCAAATTCAGGATAGCTTGATTCAAGGAGGCTCCTCACTGCCTGAATACCACACTGGTGTGGAATTGAGGTGTATAGAGATTCAACATCCACACCTATCAGGAGAAGGCCATCATTAATCTCCAGGTCTGCAATCTTAGATAGTACATGGCGTGTGTCTTGTAGGTAGGATTTAAGACCAACGACCATCTCCTTAAGGAGGGAGTCCAAGTACATACCAATTCTCTCCAAGGGTCCCTGAACAGCAGAGACAATTGGCGTACTGGGCGGTTTTTCAGGACATTTGTACACCTTTGGAATAATATAGAAGGTGGGCACATTGAACTCCCTCACAAACAGATGTTCGAATTCCCGTCGGCTAAGGATACCTGCCTCCCTTGCTTCAATGAGCATGTCATTCAAGTTCTGTATTAGTTCAGGGAAGGGGTCTCGATCAAGTTTTCTATACGTCATGGGGACCCCAATAGCCGTTTAGCTTCTGTTTCATAGAATTTGTCGTCCATCAGTACAACATGTCCTCCCTTGTCGCTTTTTTTAAAAACAACATTTTTGTCCTTCTTTAGTTCCGTTACGGCTGTTCGTTCATCTCTTGTTAGATTACCTTTACCTTTTTGAGTCCATTTAACTTTACTTAGGTCCACTTGAACCATTTTCAGAAAAAGGTACACCCATCGGTTTTTACTTAAGGAGGGCATTTTGTTGGACCGTATTATCAAGTCCGCTGTTCGACTAATGGGGCAACTTAATGCTGCTGGGTTCTCACTCTCCTCTAATAGGACGTTTAAGATGTCAAGGGCCTGCTGGTCATCTGTGTCTAATTGCGTATCACCAGGGATCGATACATCTCTACTCTAGTATATAGAACTAAAAAATATCTTTCTCAGAAAAAGGGACACATCTTTATAAACAGTGAACTTGTCCATATTATCGACAGGAGAAAACGACATTCCTTTTTGAAGCAGATTGATGTGTCTTGGAGCAAGTGGAAAAGCTGAGAGGTATTGAATCTATTCTTCTCCCCAGTCTTCATAAGGGAAACGGGGGGCTTCAGTAACCAAAACTGCAGTGTTTATCCTCATGACACATCACAGAAAGGACATCCATGGTTAACAGAGGGCAAAATTAAAATTAGACTTGGAAAACTTAACATTAATAAATCACCGGGACCAGATGACTTGCATCCAAGGGTACTTAGGGAACTCAGTCAAGTAATTGCCAGACCATTTTCCTAATTTTTATTGACAGTCTACTGACTGGAATGGTACCAGCTGATTGGAGAAAAGCCAATGTAGCGTCAATATTTAAAAAGGGCCCAAGATACATCCCTGGGAATTACAGACCAGTTAGCCTAACATGAATAGTATGCAAGCTCTTGGAGGGGATGATAAGAGACTATATACAAGATTTTAGTAACGATATCATTAGCAGCAATCAGCATGGATTCATGGAAAATAGTTCTTGCCAAACCAATCTATTAACCTTCTATGAGGAGGTGAGTTGCCATCTAGATAAAGGAAGGCCTGTTGACGTGGTGTATCCGGATTTTGCAAAAGCATTTGACACAGTTCCCCATAAACGTTTACTGCACAAAATAAGGTCCGTTGGCGTGGATCATAGGGTGAGTGCATGGACTGAGTTCAGAGGGTGGTGATAAATGGGGAGTACTCAGAATGGTCAAGGGTGGGTAGTGGGGTCCCCCAGGGTTCTGTGCTGGGACCAATCCTATTTAATTTGTTCATAAACGACCTGCAGGATGGGGTAAACAGTTCAATCTCTGTATTGCGGATGATACTATGCTAAGCAGGGCAATAACGTCTCCGCAGGATGTGGAAACCTTGCAAAAAGAGAAGAACAAATTAATGGGGTGGGCAACTACATGGCAAATGAGGTTTAATGTAGAAAAAAATGAATATGCCTGGATAATGACCTGGTGAATCCATCTAGAAATAGTTGAACTTGTCGCTACCTGTAGATGTATAAACCAAAGACCAAATAGTGGTCTTGTACACCTGACCACCGACATCCGATGATGGATGGCCCAAGATACTCCCAAACCTGGTAGAGAATCACTCCCCAGAAAAATAAATACCATTAAAATACCATTTAAACCATAGGCATCATTGATAAACTGGCAGACCCACTGCTAAATATCCGATCTGGATGCCGCCTGCCCTTCCTGGGCTCTTCTGGCAGCACAAATCAGGATTCCTGACTTGTGACGACAACTCAAGTAGACTGAGCGTCTGAACTACCTCTATAGTAGGTAGCGATCTTTCTCCTACCGATTGCGGATTTAGGAGAAAAATAAGACAAGACACTGTCCTGATTCAAGTGAAAAACTAGAAACCATTTTAAGCAAGAAAAATGGACGAGGACGCAACATCACCTTGTGATGTGAGACCAAGAATGGCTCTTTGCATGAAAGAGCCTCCAATACTGACACTCTACTTCGTGAAGTGATAGCAACCAAAGAAGCCATCTTCTGAGATAAAAGGACCAACAGAATCCCCTGACTGGTTCAAAAAGTAGCCTCTGCAAGGACAGTCAAAAACCATTTCAAGTCTCAAGGACACAAGAATGGCCTGACAGGTGGGGACTGTCCAAGTTACCTGATGTATGAGGCAAAAAAAAGTAGTGAGAAACAACGACCCCTGGAAAAACATGGATAGGGACGTAGGGACGAACCCTGACCCTTAACGGTACTTAAGGCCAAACTCCTTTCTTCTACCGATTGGAGAAAGAAAGAGAAAACCTCCCACCCACGTATTTCTGCGGGTGCCACTTCATGGCTTCACGCCAGGCAAAAAAAAAAAATATATTTTTTTAAGTCCTGTAATCGAAGTTCCCCGAAGAAGCTCATCAGTGCTGGGATACAGGACTCAAGACCATCGGGTCCCGCTGAACTAGGAGTGTGCAAAGGAGTAACCCCCGCAAGACCCGCTATGTCGGCGTAGCAAGCCCCCCCGGGCTAATTCAGCCAACACTAATATCAGTGTTACCACCTTACAGATTCTTCGGAACAGATGTGGCAGAATCCTAAACAGGGAAAAAAAATGTCAAACAAGGGAGAACCAGACCTTAAGGTATTACCAGTGTATGTACCACCATTGGCAGTGGGACTCTTGTCTTGGACACACCTGTCCCAACTGTAGTGATTAGGGATGAGCTCCGAACAGCGAACAATTTGGGGTGTTCGCGGCAAATTCGAATGCCGCGGAACACCCTTTAAAAGTCTATGGGTGAAATCAAAAGTGCTGATTTTAAAGGCTTATATGCAAGTTATTGACAAAAAAGTGTTTGGGGACCTGGGTCCTGCCCCAGGGGACGTGGATCAATGTAAAAAAAAGTTTTAAAAACGGCTATTTTTTCAGGAGCAGTGATTTTAATAATGCTTAAAGTCAAACAATAAAAGTGTAATATCCCTTTAAATTTCGTAGCTGGGGGGTGTCTATAGTATGCCTGTAAAGGGGCGCATTTTTCCCGTGTTTAGAAAAGTCTGACAGCAAAATGACATTTCGAAGGAAAAAAGCCATTTAAAACTACTCGCGGCTATTGCATTGCCGGTCCGACAATACACATAGAAGTTCATTGATAAAAACGGCATGGGAATTCCCCACAGGGGAACCCCGAACCAAAATTAAAAAAAAAAAAAATGACGTGGGGGTCCCCCTAAATTCCATACCAGGCCCTTCAGGTCTGGTATGGATATTAAGGGGAACCCCTGCCAAAATTTTTTTTAAAAAATGACGTGGGGGTCCCCCTAAATTCCATACCAGACCCATCAGGTCTGGTATGGATTTTAAGGGGAACCCCGCGCCAAAAAAAAAAAAAAACTGCGTTTTTTTGGCATTCCACGTGACGTCACAGGGAAGTCCCGTCAAGTCACCGTGCGACAGAGGGGGCAGGGTCACCGGGTGGCCCCGCCCCCCATTATTTAAGAACCGTCAGACGAGGAGACGCTGTCACACAGCGGGAGCCTCCCTCCATGCCATCATGGATGCGGAGCGGCCCGGAGAAGAAAATGAAGAAGAGAAGAAGAGAAGAAGATGAAGCAGAGAAGAAGATGAAAAAGAAGATGAAGAAGATGAAGAGAAGAGCGGGAGCCTCCCCCCATGCCATGGGTGCGGAGCGGCCCGAGGAGAAGAAGATAGAAGACGCCGCGGAGGAGATGCTGGACGAGAACGCTGGAGGAAGAACCAGAAGAGCCAGAAGAACCAGATATATATATGCCTGCAAAGGCATTTCCAGATTGAACCTACAACAGGTTTGTCCTATAATCCAAAGCAAGGCCAAAAAATCACCAGCTATTGGACAGTATTTTGTCCTGTGGAGATCAGGCCTACTGAACTTTAGCCAGCCTTAAGTCAACTTATAGAGACCGGCATCAATGGTTATCTTCCAGATTCCTGAAAAGGAGGAATATCAAGCACCAATCTTTGCTTTGCAACACCCTGGAAACAGAGCCTTCCGGCAAAGCAATGCCTGGATCCTCAAGTCCCCCACAGGGGATGAACCTCTACCAAGACCTGGAGTAGGGCTGTATGTACAGAATATGCTTTGACGCAAACACAGCTTCCTTCTGTTGAAATATAATGAAAGAGCCACTGGACTGCTTTTTAAGCAAAGATTGAGGTAAAGAGAATTGAGGTGTCTTCAGCAAGCTCAGCACTGGGGCTAGATGCTTTGAGAATCCTCCTGAGCTGAGGCCAACCCAAAGGGAAGATTCACAAAAAATGGCTTTCCACTGCAATTACTGAAATCTTTGATGAGCCTAGAAACAAACCGCCACATGAAACCTACCTCTTGCAGAGAGGTCATCACTGAATCGTCTAAGAAAAGGAAAAGACACTAGAGAGGGAGAAGGGAATTGCTGCTCACCCCTTAGATATTAAAACAAAAAAGAGAGAAAGGTTTCCCCACAGGCGGGGTTTTTAGGCAGCACAGTAACAGGTGTAGTCAGTATTGTACGAAAAAATACTATTTTATTGAAAAATATACCATAAGTTAAAAACAATGAGCTCCAGTGAGGAGTGCTTAAAAGCTAAGTAGCTGGACATACAATGGCAGACATATATTCATAACAAATCCTATCATGAACATAAGACCTGACGCGTTTCAACCCTTAATAGTTGGGGTCTTCTTCAGAGGTTCGGTCTGCTAGAAAGAACATATAAATAGCATTGGTATATACATACATCGCTTACATTGTATAACAGTAACCACATTCATCATGCAATGCACCAATACAGTATAGTTACCAAGTGGTGTATGTCCAACAGAAGAAAGAAAACTTCCCACATGGAGGTCCCTTAGAAAGATATGCTGTGTTTCCCTCACAGTCCGAGGGAGAATTCCGGATGCCTCCACCACCACCTCAACCCAGACCGGGGTAGCGAGAGGCGAAAGTGACTTGCGAGAGGCCACACACTGAGGCACCGCCCGCCAGAGCAAACAGCCGGCCGACGAGCACAAAACCTAGGATGAGAGCTTTTTGAGACAGGCCAAATGCACACCCAAGGGATCATAATCAGATTCTTCAGATTTTTTGTGGACAGAAACAACCACCAAGGGACCGAGGTCACCCATATATATTATCTATGGTATATGTGGTTCAAATCAAACCAGAGAGAGTTTCCAACCATATTTGTATGGTATGTCTTTGGAGGCTAGTAAATAGTATCTAACTATGGAAATATTGGCAGAAGTGCTCTTTCCATATACAAATAAAATAGGTAGTGAAGGGTGTGATGGAATGTGAAAATGATGAAAGCATACAAACAGCATGGAAGAGAGAGTGAAGTATAGGGGAGGAAAAGTGCAGTGAAGTGTGAACAGGGTGATGATGGGAGGGGGAGGGGGGGAAAAGGGAGTGTTGGGGGGGGAAAAAAAGTAATAATAATTATAGTGAGGTGCATGCATATTCATTACCTCAAAAAGTGCTAGCCATAGTATGTAACTGCATCAGAGTGCCCCATGAAGACTAGATTAGCACCTGTTTGCCAACCCGGGATTGGTCACAGGTCATGTGGAACTTAGAGGGTTAGTGTCCAAACCTAAGTCCACTAGTCTAGAAGCAAAACAAAAGAAAAAAAAAAAAAAATTGTATTTTGTATCTATGAAAAAGTATACAACCACTATGGTCATGAGTAGTCAAACAAAATAAAAATAGCAAATAACAGGGTCAAAAGGCCCTGATTACATGGGGTAGAAACAAAGATGCAGAAACATAAGGCTGGAGGGGTGTACTTACTTGGTAGTGACCACGAGTGGCAAAGAGTGATAGCAAGCAAAGGAGGGTGTGTATGATCCTCCAGGCAGGAAAGGATTATGAGACTATTGCCAATAGTATTTATATGTCCTTAGTTAATTAGGGGTGTGCATAGCCCGTCCCACCCCATCCCAGGTGTGCCCAGTCAGTCATCAGCTGCGTGGGGGGGGGGCAGTATGGCCGCCATTAGGGCAGCCGTGTGTGGTCTCCCCGGCGTCCAGGAAGAGCGTCAGCCCCGAATTCTCGTCATTCTCGCCGAAATCTCGCGATACCCATGACGTCACGTCGCACGCGCGGGGCCCCGCGCATGCGCAGTGGCGCGGAGTATCCGAGAATGTTCAGGGACGCCGCCGGCAAGGAGGGATAGATCCCCAGTGCGGCGCTCGGTGGCCACCCGAGCGCCGGACGGGGAAAGACAGGGGGGGGAAAAGAGCCGTCTAATCGTGTCGGCCCATGTGCCCCCCCCCCCTTGCCGGGAAGGCACATCACCAATCACCCCCGCACTGGGAGCGACGGCGGAGAGAGCACCAGCGCCCCCCCTGGCCGGAGGGAAACAGACACATATACAATATACAGAGAACATTGTATTTTCAACTTAACATTATTGGATACATATTGCTATTTGTACATTACATACATATAAAAGGAGCATCAGTAAAAAAGGAGAAATTCAATCATATGCATTGGTAACCTGATAACATCGAATTGAGGGGTAAAAAAGCAAGGTCAAACGGAACAAACCAATATAAAATGAAAAGTAACAAGTATGGAAAAAAATTATCAAAAGGTCAAATCGGAAATATAATAACACTAGAGGCAAGGAAAGAAGAAGAAGGGAGGGGGAGGAAGGTTGGAAGGGTTCGAATGAATTCATACTGATCTCTGGTGATAACTCCCTTGTCCACAGCGGACTGGATTAGATCATAAAATTTAGTATACGATCTTTGTATCATTTTGTTTGAGGCGATTTTGTACCATTCTTCATTGTCTAAGATGTCTTGACACATACGAACGTAGTCCTGATTGTCCATCAAAACTACGTTCCCTCCCTTGTCGGATGGTTTTATTGTGATTTCTACATTTTTACACAGAGAATCAATAGCTGCCGATTCCTCAGCAGTTAGGTTCTGTGATTGTGTTTTTTTGTATGGGAGTTTAGAAAGGTCTCTTAATGTTTGTTTGACAAAAATCTCTATGTTTGGGTTTAAACTGAGAGGTGGAAATTTGCCGGAAGGTTTTTTGAAACACCTTGCAGGTTTCTGGGTAGGTTCATTTACGCTTTCCAATAGAGTTTCCAAGTCAATTTGATCTATAAGATCCAAAGTGTTGTTTTCTTGGAATAATAGTGTCAAATCGCGCAGGGCTTTGAATTCTTTTATACTGAAGGTAGCCCACTCAGTCATATCTGTATCAGTGTCGGTTTTTGCATGAAGGCTCTTCAAAAGGAGCCGACGTGCAAATAATTGTAAATCAGTTACAACTTCAAATAAATCGAAGTTTTCTTGGGGACAAAAGGTCAATCCACGTGATAGTACATAGATTTCAACTGCAGATAGTGAATGGGATGATAAGTTTATCACGCTGAGGGATTCTGTGGAATCCGCGTGATATACGCATCCAGGTTCCCTGCTCCCCTGTTTGATTGGGATGGGGAGGATCCCTGTGTTTGGTTTAAAGGATTCTGTAATCCCGATTTTGGACCTCCTAGGGAGGGATTTGAATGTTTTTTAATTGCTAACACACTGGGCAGGACATCTGTTTCATTGGTAGCTATACTCGATATATCAGATTTGGATCCTACATGTCTCACCTCCTCCCTATTGATCTCCGGACTGAGTTCCGAAGGGGCCTCCATAGTCCGTTTTTTCCTATCCTGTTCTGGGGAGCCCTTGTTGTTACGGCTCCTTTTGAATTTGCCGCGTTCTTTAGATGTTTTTGAGTTTTGGTTGGAATCGAAATCTTTTTTGGGCCTCGATATACTACCGATTTGTTTAGATTGTTGCTGTGATACATATTGTTTATTTTTTTGGAGATTTGTTTGAGAGTTGTTATTCCATTTATATGCTCGTCCTTCAGAGAAGGCGGCATAATCCCTCCAGAACTTCGACTCCTTTTTCTGCAGCACATTCCTGTTAAAGGTCGACAGGTCATTCCGAAGATTGGCCTGCAGCTCCGAGTACAGGGTGTGCTGCATAAAAGGCTTAAGGGAGGTGTCTATGTTACCAATCTCTGTGTCTAGTAGTGCCATTTGTTTGTTATATTCCCTAGTGAGGATGGCCATCATTTCCTGAGAACAGGCATTCAGATTGGCCTCCCATTCGCTTTTACATTCGGCGCTGATTTGATCTAAATTGGGAAACATTTGAATGCGTAAGCCTAAAGGGTTGATTTTATCCTCTTTGTATCTGTTCAAAGTTTTAATGTGCCAAAATAATGCAGATTTTTTCTCAAGTGTTCTATTCAGCTTGTGGAACAGAGATGAGATCTGAGTTTTAGCTCGATCACCTTGTTCAAACTCTGTTTCATAGCCTGACATCAAATTTACCCATTCTGTACCTTGAAAATGACTCATATTGATATCAATTCTTAACCAAAAAACATATAGGTACCAACAACCAAAAGAGAGAAATTAATCCTATATACTGAAGCTCATATTTCCACTCTCATGTGTCATAGGGGAAGGGGTGTTTAACCACCCAATTGACAGTCGAAGAAAAGGAAAAGACACTAGAGAGGGAGAAGGGAATTGCTGCTCACCCCTTAGATATTAAAACAAAAAAGAGAGAAAGGTTTCCCCACAGGCGGGGTTTTTAGGCAGCACAGTAACAGGTGTAGTCAGTATTGTATGAAAAAATACAATTTTATTGAAAAATATACCATAAGTTAAAAACAATGAGCTCCAGTGAGGAGTGCTTAAAAGCTAAGTAGCTGGACATACAATGGCAGACATATATTCATAACAAATCCTATCATGAACATAAGACCTGACGCGTTTCAACCCTTAATAGTTGGGGTCTTCTTCAGAGGTTCGGTCTGCTAGAAAGAACATATAAATAGCATTGGTATATACATACATCGCTTACATTGTATAACAGTAACCACATTCATCATGCAATGCACCAATACAGTATAGTTACCAAGTGGTGTATGTCCAACAGAAGAAAGAAAACTTCCCACATGGAGGTCCCTTAGAAAGATATGCTGTGTTTCCCTCACAGTCCGAGGGAGAATTCCGGATGCCTCCACCACCACCTCAACCCAGACCGGGGTAGCGAGAGGCGAAAGTGACTTGCGAGAGGCCACACACTGAGGCACCGCCCGCCAGAGCAAACAGCCGGCCGACGAGCACAAAACCTAGGATGAGAGCTTTTTGAGACAGGCCAAATGCACACCCAAGGGATCATAATCAGATTCTTCAGATTTTTTGTGGACAGAAACAACCACCAAGGGACCGAGGTCACCCATATATATTATCTATGGTATATGTGGTTCAAATCAAACCAGAGAGAGTTTCCAACCATATTTGTATGGTATGTCTTTGGAGGCTAGTAAATAGTATCTAACTATGGAAATATTGGCAGAAGTGCTCTTTCCATATACAAATAAAATAGGTAGTGAAGGGTGTGATGGAATGTGAAAATGATGAAAGCATACAAACAGCATGGAAGAGAGAGTGAAGTATAGGGGAGGAAAAGTGCAGTGAAGTGTGAACAGGGTGATGATGGGAGGGGGAGGGGGGGGAAAAGGGAGTGTTGGGGGGGGGAAAAAAGTAATAATAATTATAGTGAGGTGCATGCATATTCATTACCTCAAAAAGTGCTAGCCATAGTATGTAACTGCATCAGAGTGCCCCATGAAGACTAGATTAGCACCTGTTTGCCAACCCGGGATTGGTCACAGGTCATGTGGAACTTAGAGGGTTAGTGTCCAAACCTAAGTCCACTAGTCTAGAAGCAAAACAAAAGAAAAAAAAAAAAAATTGTATTTTGTATCTATGAAAAAGTATACAACCACTATGGTCATGAGTAGTCAAACAAAATAAAAATAGCAAATAACAGGGTCAAAAGGCCCTGATTACATGGGGTAGAAACAAAGATGCAGAAACATAAGGCTGGAGGGGTGTACTTACTTGGTAGTGACCACGAGTGGCAAAGAGTGATAGCAAGCAAAGGAGGGTGTGTATGATCCTCCAGGCAGGAAAGGATTATGAGACTATTGCCAATAGTATTTATATGTCCTTAGTTAATTAGGGGTGTGCATAGCCCGTCCCACCCCATCCCAGGTGTGCCCAGTCAGTCATCAGCTGCGTGGGGGGGGGGCAGTATGGCCGCCATTAGGGCAGCCGTGTGTGGTCTCCCCGGCGTCCAGGAAGAGCGTCAGCCCCGAATTCTCGTCATTCTCGCCGAAATCTCGCGATACCCATGACGTCACGTCGCACGCGCGGGGCCCCGCGCATGCGCAGTGGCGCGGAGTATCCGAGAATGTTCAGGGACGCCGCCGGCAAGGAGGGATAGATCCCCAGTGCGGCGCTCGGTGGCCACCCGAGCGCCGGACGGGGAAAGACAGGGGGGGGGAAAAGAGCCGTCTAATCGTGTCGGCCCATGTGCCCCCCCCCCCCCTTGCCGGGAAGGCACATCACCAATCACCCCCGCACTGGGAGCGACGGCGGAGAGAGCACCAGCGCCCCCCCTGGCCGGAGGGAAACAGACACATATACAATATACAGAGAACATTGTATTTTCAACTTAACATTATTGGATACATATTGCTATTTGTACATTACATACATATAAAAGGAGCATCAGTAAAAAAGGAGAAATTCAATCATATGCATTGGTAACCTGATAACATCGAATTGAGGGGTAAAAAAGCAAGGTCAAACGGAACAAACCAATATAAAATGAAAAGTAACAAGTATGGAAAAAAATTATCAAAAGGTCAAATCGGAAATATAATAACACTAGAGGCAAGGAAAGAAGAAGAAGGGAGGGGGAGGAAGGTTGGAAGGGTTCGAATGAATTCATACTGATCTCTGGTGATAACTCCCTTGTCCACAGCGGACTGGATTAGATCATAAAATTTAGTATACGATCTTTGTATCATTTTGTTTGAGGCGATTTTGTACCATCCTTATTGTCTAAGATGTCTTGACACATACGAACGTAGTCCTGATTGTCCATCAAAACTACGTTCCCTCCCTTGTCGGATGGTTTTATTGTGATTTCTACATTTTTACACAGAGAATCAATAGCTGCCGATTCCTCAGCAGTTAGGTTCTGTGATTGTGTTTTTTTGTATGGGAGTTTAGAAAGGTCTCTTAATGTTTGTTTGACAAAAATCTCTATGTTTGGGTTTAAACTGAGAGGTGGAAATTTGCCGGAAGGTTTTTTGAAACTCCTTGCAGGTTTCTGGGTAGGTTCATTTACGCTTTCCAATAGAGTTTCCAAGTCAATTTGATCTATAAGATCCAAAGTGTTGTTTTCTTGGAATAATAGTGTCAAATCGCGCAGGGCTTTGAATTCTTTTATACTGAAGGTAGCCCACTCAGTCATATCTGTATCAGTGTCGGTTTTTGCATGAAGGCTCTTCAAAAGGAGCCGACGTGCAAATAATTGTAAATCAGTTACAACTTCAAATAAATCGAAGTTTTCTTGGGGACAAAAGGTCAATCCACGTGATAGTACATAGATTTCAACTGCAGATAGTGAATGGGATGATAAGTTTATCACGCTGAGGGATTCTGTGGAATCCGCGTGATATACGCATCCAGGTTCCCTGCTCCCCTGTTTGATTGGGATGGGGAGGATCCCTGTGTTTGGTTTAAAGGATTCTGTAATCCCGATTTTGGACCTCCTAGGGAGGGATTTGAATGTTTTTTAATTGCTAACACACTGGGCAGGACATCTGTTTCATTGGTAGCTATACTCGATATATCAGATTTGGATCCTACATGTCTCACCTCCTCCCTATTGATCTCCGGACTGAGTTCCGAAGGGGCCTCCATAGTCCGTTTTTTCCTATCCTGTTCTGGGGAGCCCTTGTTGTTACGGCTCCTTTTGAATTTGCCGCGTTCTTTAGATGTTTTTGAGTTTTGGTTGGAATCGAAATCTTTTTTGGGCCTCGATATACTACCGATTTGTTTAGATTGTTGCTGTGATACATATTGTTTATTTTTTTTGGAGATTTGTTTGAGAGTTGTTATTCCATTTATATGCTCGTCCTTCAGAGAAGGCGGCATAATCCCTCCAGAACTTCGACTCCTTTTTCTGCAGCACATTCCTGTTAAAGGTCGACAGGTCATTCCGAAGATTGGCCTGCAGCTCCGAGTGCAGGGTGTGCTGCATAAAAGGCTTAAGGGAGGTGTCTATGTTACCAATCTCTGTGTCTAGTAGTGCCATTTGTTTGTTATATTCCCTAGTGAGGATGGCCATCATTTCCTGAGAACAGGCATTCAGATTGGCCTCCCATTCGCTTTTACATTCGGCGCTGATTTGATCTAAATTGGGAAACATTTGAATGCGTAAGCCTAAAGGGTTGATTTTATCCTCTTTGTATCTGTTCAAAGTTTTAATGTGCCAAAATAATGCAGATTTTTTATCAAGTGTTCTATTCAGCTTGTGGAACAGAGATGAGATCTGAGTTTTAGCTCGATCACCTTGTTCAAACTCTGTTTCATAGCCTGACATCAAATTTACCCATTCTGTACCTTGAAAATGACTCATATTGATATCAATTCTTAACCAAAAAACATATAGGTACCAACAACCAAAAGAGAGAAATTAATCCTATATACTGAAGCTCATATTTCCACTCTCATGTGTCATAGGGGAAGGGGTGTTTAACCACCCAATTGACAGTCGAAGAAAAGGAAAAGACACTAGAGAGGGAGAAGGGAATTGCTGCTCACCCCTTAGATATTAAAACAAAAAAGAGAGAAAGGTTTCCCCACAGGCGGGGTTTTTAGGCAGCACAGTAACAGGTGTAGTCAGTATTGTATGAAAAAATACAATTTTATTGAAAAATATACCATAAGTTAAAAACAATGAGCTCCAGTGAGGAGTGCTTAAAAGCTAAGTAGCTGGACATACAATGGCAGACATATATTCATAACAAATCCTATCATGAACATAAGACCTGACGCGTTTCAACCCTTAATAGTTGGGGTCTTCTTCAGAGGTTCGGTCTGCTAGAAAGAACATATAAATAGCATTGGTATATACATACATCGCTTACATTGTATAACAGTAACCACATTCATCATGCAATGCACCAATACAGTATAGTTACCAAGTGGTGTATGTCCAACAGAAGAAAGAAAACTTCCCACATGGAGGTCCCTTAGAAAGATATGCTGTGTTTCCCTCACAGTCCGAGGGAGAATTCCGGATGCCTCCACCACCACCTCAACCCAGACCGGGGTAGCGAGAGGCGAAAGTGACTTGCGAGAGGCCACACACTGAGGCACCGCCCGCCAGAGCAAACAGCCGGCCGACGAGCACAAAACCTAGGATGAGAGCTTTTTGAGACAGGCCAAATGCACACCCAAGGGATCATAATCAGATTCTTCAGATTTTTTGTGGACAGAAACAACCACCAAGGGACCGAGGTCACCCATATATATTATCTATGGTATATGTGGTTCAAATCAAACCAGAGAGAGTTTCCAACCATATTTGTATGGTATGTCTTTGGAGGCTAGTAAATAGTATCTAACTATGGAAATATTGGCAGAAGTGCTCTTTCCATATACAAATAAAATAGGTAGTGAAGGGTGTGATGGAATGTGAAAATGATGAAAGCATACAAACAGCATGGAAGAGAGAGTGAAGTATAGGGGAGGAAAAGTGCAGTGAAGTGTGAACAGGGTGATGATGGGAGGGGGAGGGGGGGGAAAAGGGAGTGTTGGGGGGGGGGAAAAAAGTAATAATAATTATAGTGAGGTGCATGCATATTCATTACCTCAAAAAGTGCTAGCCATAGTATGTAACTGCATCAGAGTGCCCCATGAAGACTAGATTAGCACCTGTTTGCCAACCCGGGATTGGTCACAGGTCATGTGGAACTTAGAGGGTTAGTGTCCAAACCTAAGTCCACTAGTCTAGAAGCAAAACAAAAGAAAAAAAAAAAAAAATTGTATTTTGTATCTATGAAAAAGTATACAACCACTATGGTCATGAGTAGTCAAACAAAATAAAAATAGCAAATAACAGGGTCAAAAGGCCCTGATTACATGGGGTAGAAACAAAGATGCAGAAACATAAGGCTGGAGGGGTGTACTTACTTGGTAGTGACCACGAGTGGCAAAGAGTGATAGCAAGCAAAGGAGGGTGTGTATGATCCTCCAGGCAGGAAAGGATTATGAGACTATTGCCAATAGTATTTATATGTCCTTAGTTAATTAGGGGTGTGCATAGCCCGTCCCACCCCATCCCAGGTGTGCCCAGTCAGTCATCAGCTGCGTGGGGGGGGGGCAGTATGGCCGCCATTAGGGCAGCCGTGTGTGGTCTCCCCGGCGTCCAGGAAGAGCGTCAGCCCCGAATTCTCGTCATTCTCGCCGAAATCTCGCGATACCCATGACGTCACGTCGCACGCGCGGGGCCCCGCGCATGCGCAGTGGCGCGGAGTATCCGAGAATGTTCAGGGACGCCGCCGGCAAGGAGGGATAGATCCCCAGTGCGGCGCTCGGTGGCCACCCGAGCGCCGGACGGGGAAAGACAGGGGGGGGGAAAAGAGCCGTCTAATCGTGTCGGCCCATGTGCCCCCCCCCCCCTTGCCGGGAAGGCACATCACCAATCACCCCCGCACTGGGAGCGACGGCGGAGAGAGCACCAGCGCCCCCCCTGGCCGGAGGGAAACAGACACATATACAATATACAGAGAACATTGTATTTTCAACTTAACATTATTGGATACATATTGCTATTTGTACATTACATACATATAAAAGGAGCATCAGTAAAAAAGGAGAAATTCAATCATATGCATTGGTAACCTGATAACATCGAATTGAGGGGTAAAAAAGCAAGGTCAAACGGAACAAACCAATATAAAATGAAAAGTAACAAGTATGGAAAAAAATTATCAAAAGGTCAAATCGGAAATATAATAACACTAGAGGCAAGGAAAGAAGAAGAAGGGAGGGGGAGGAAGGTTGGAAGGGTTCGAATGAATTCATACTGATCTCTGGTGATAACTCCCTTGTCCACAGCGGACTGGATTAGATCATAAAATTTAGTATACGATCTTTGTATCATTTTGTTTGAGGCGATTTTGTACCATTCTTCATTGTCTAAGATGTCTTGACACATACGAACGTAGTCCTGATTGTCCATCAAAACTACGTTCCCTCCCTTGTCGGATGGTTTTATTGTGATTTCTACATTTTTACACAGAGAATCAATAGCTGCCGATTCCTCAGCAGTTAGGTTCTGTGATTGTGTTTTTTTGTATGGGAGTTTAGAAAGGTCTCTTAATGTTTGTTTGACAAAAATCTCTATGTTTGGGTTTAAACTGAGAGGTGGAAATTTGCCGGAAGGTTTTTTGAAACTCCTTGCAGGTTTCTGGGTAGGTTCATTTACGCTTTCCAATAGAGTTTCCAAGTCAATTTGATCTATAAGATCCAAAGTGTTGTTTTCTTGGAATAATAGTGTCAAATCGCGCAGGGCTTTGAATTCTTTTATACTGAAGGTAGCCCACTCAGTCATATCTGTATCAGTGTCGGTTTTTGCATGAAGGCTCTTCAAAAGGAGCCGACGTGCAAATAATTGTAAATCAGTTACAACTTCAAATAAATCGAAGTTTTCTTGGGGACAAAAGGTCAATCCACGTGATAGTACATAGATTTCAACTGCAGATAGTGAATGGGATGATAAGTTTATCACGCTGAGGGATTCTGTGGAATCCGCGTGATATACGCATCCAGGTTCCCTGCTCCCCTGTTTGATTGGGATGGGGAGGATCCCTGTGTTTGGTTTAAAGGATTCTGTAATCCCGATTTTGGACCTCCTAGGGAGGGATTTGAATGTTTTTTAATTGCTAACACACTGGGCAGGACATCTGTTTCATTGGTAGCTATACTCGATATATCAGATTTGGATCCTACATGTCTCACCTCCTCCCTATTGATCTCCGGACTGAGTTCCGAAGGGGCCTCCATAGTCCGTTTTTTCCTATCCTGTTCTGGGGAGCCCTTGTTGTTACGGCTCCTTTTGAATTTGCCGCGTTCTTTAGATGTTTTTGAGTTTTGGTTGGAATCGAAATCTTTTTTGGGCCTCGATATACTACCGATTTGTTTAGATTGTTGCTGTGATACATATTGTTTATTTTTTTGGAGATTTGTTTGAGAGTTGTTATTCCATTTATATGCTCGTCCTTCAGAGAAGGCGGCATAATCCCTCCAGAACTTCGACTCCTTTTTCTGCAGCACATTCCTGTTAAAGGTCGACAGGTCATTCCGAAGATTGGCCTGCAGCTCCGAGTACAGGGTGTGCTGCATAAAAGGCTTAAGGGAGGTGTCTATGTTACCAATCTCTGTGTCTAGTAGTGCCATTTGTTTGTTATATTCCCTAGTGAGGATGGCCATCATTTCCTGAGAACAGGCATTCAGATTGGCCTCCCATTCGCTTTTACATTCGGCGCTGATTTGATCTAAATTGGGAAACATTTGAATGCGTAAGCCTAAAGGGTTGATTTTATCCTCTTTGTATCTGTTCAAAGTTTTAATGTGCCAAAATAATGCAGATTTTTTCTCAAGTGTTCTATTCAGCTTGTGGAACAGAGATGAGATCTGAGTTTTAGCTCGATCACCTTGTTCAAACTCTGTTTCATAGCCTGACATCAAATTTACCCATTCTGTACCTTGAAAATGACTCATATTGATATCAATTCTTAACCAAAAAACATATAGGTACCAACAACCAAAAGAGAGAAATTAATCCTATATACTGAAGCTCATATTTCCACTCTCATGTGTCATAGGGGAAGGGGTGTTTAACCACCCAATTGACAGTCGAAGAAAAGGAAAAGACACTAGAGAGGGAGAAGGGAATTGCTGCTCACCCCTTAGATATTAAAACAAAAAAGAGAGAAAGGTTTCCCCACAGGCGGGGTTTTTAGGCAGCACAGTAACAGGTGTAGTCAGTATTGTATGAAAAAATACAATTTTATTGAAAAATATACCATAAGTTAAAAACAATGAGCTCCAGTGAGGAGTGCTTAAAAGCTAAGTAGCTGGACATACAATGGCAGACATATATTCATAACAAATCCTATCATGAACATAAGACCTGACGCGTTTCAACCCTTAATAGTTGGGGTCTTCTTCAGAGGTTCGGTCTGCTAGAAAGAACATATAAATAGCATTGGTATATACATACATCGCTTACATTGTATAACAGTAACCACATTCATCATGCAATGCACCAATACAGTATAGTTACCAAGTGGTGTATGTCCAACAGAAGAAAGAAAACTTCCCACATGGAGGTCCCTTAGAAAGATATGCTGTGTTTCCCTCACAGTCCGAGGGAGAATTCCGGATGCCTCCACCACCACCTCAACCCAGACCGGGGTAGCGAGAGGCGTGTGCATTTGGCCTGTCTCAAAAAGCCACACACTGAGTGCTCGCCGGCCAGAGCAAA